>JASANH010000741.1:0-127365 GCA_030248295.1 Mesodorylaimus sp. YZB2_4
TCCCTGGCGATGGAGGTCGGTTTGCGAACCATAAACCCTCACCGATCTTGCACGCCAGGCTGTGGCCGACTCACGTAGTACCGTCGAGGTGCTCCGAGTGGAGAGACGGAAGCCAAACGAGGAGACAGTCTCGGCTGTCGAACACCGACAGGGTTCAAACCCCAGCCGTAGTCGTAGAGGAAGTCGGTGTGTGGTCCAGGATGCCCTCGCGTGGAGGTGCTCCTAGTGCAGACGCCCGAGGGACGCTGTTGTGTGTGCTGGTCCCCGCACAGCCTTGCTTATAAGGTTTGACTGCTGGTCGTTTCAAGGCAAAATGGGCATTGGCCCGCAATAATTCAAAAAATTGAGCAACCAGGCTTGTGTTTTCAGATGCTCAATCCATTTTACATATTTCAACTGTGCAGTTTGGTTCTGTGGTGCTTTGACGACTACTACACTTACACCATATGCCTATTGCTCATCACCTTCGCCTCGATCGCATTCAAACATTACGAGACCCGCACAGTAAGTGTGTTTCAGTGCTGGGTGTCACTCTGCTGATCCTTCTCACCCGCTTAGCAACTGCAAACACTGCATGACATGGTCTTGTCAGCCAACCAATCCATGGTCAAAGTTAGACGACGAGGTGGCTTAATTGAGCGCGTGCCGAGCGCTGACCTGGCACCCGGCGATGTGGTAGTTCTTTCGCCGACTGACTCGGATGGATTCATGATGCCGTGCGATGCGCTGCTCCTAAATGGAAGTTGCATTGTGGATGAAAGCATACTGACAAGTGGGTGGCTACCGCATTGACAAAGTCACCTGGCCAGTGATGATCCTTGTTTTTAGGAGAAAGCGTTCCAATAGCCAAAGTGGCTTTGTCAGCGAATGAGGACGATGAATCGTTCAATGCGGAAAGGCACCAGAAGCATGTGTTGTTTTGTGGCACTCGGGTCATTCAGATGCGCTTATTCACTGGTGGCGATGTCTTCGGGCTGGTTGTTCGGACGGGTAAGATCGATGCTGCCCTTCCAAGGGAGAGTTAGCTAGCTCTTACATTTAGGCTATTCGAGTTCGAAAGGCTCTTTGATACAGGATGTCCTCTATCCGAAATTTGTCACTTTCGAATTCTATCGCGATGCAATGGTTTTCCTGGTCATCATGGCGGCCATAGCCATTACTGGAACGGTTTACAGTTTGACTATCTTCATTGCCCGTGGAGTAAGCTGGGTGTTTCGAGTTTTCTGTTTAGTCTTTCGAGGTAGTTTTTACTCGCAGATGGAGGCCAAAAAAGTACTAACCAATTCACTGGATATCATTACGATCGTAGTGCCGCCAACGCTGCCAGCAGCAATGACTGTCGGGATCTGGTACTCGCAACGAAGACTCAAGTCGAAGAAGATCTATAGCACAAGTCCGCAACGGATAAGCCTGTGTGGAAAACTGAATTTGATATGCTTTGATAAGGTGAGTAAGTTTGGGCATCGAGCTTTGGTTGGACGACTAGGTGCCAGATACTTATGCTGTAACCTTTCAGACAGGAACGCTGACTGAAGAAGGCCTGGAACTGAATGGTGTTATACCTTGTGAGAATGGGTCGCTGCATCCGCTTGTTGAAGATTTATCAACCTTGCCGTTCAGTCCGCTGCTGTCTTGTTTGGCCACATGCCATAATTTGACGCTCATCAATGGCAATT
Source organism: Mesodorylaimus sp. YZB2_4 (assembly GCA_030248295.1). Taxonomy (NCBI): domain Eukaryota; kingdom Metazoa; phylum Nematoda; class Enoplea; order Dorylaimida; family Dorylaimidae; genus Mesodorylaimus; species Mesodorylaimus sp. YZB2_4. The sequence goes on from JASANH010000741.1 coordinate 1,677, forward strand.
TGACTGGCGAGTCATTGGATTTGAGTATATTCGAGTCGACAAAGTGGGTAAGTAGGTCGCGTGAGGACTGGTCGTATCAACGTTCTCATGGATGCCTCTTCAGGTGATGGACGCGGCGGGCGCCGGAGAAAGCTCGGTTTTCGATAATTCATTTGCTCCCACCACCGTGAAACCAATGGGCAGCCCCGGAAGGGCTCCTCGAAGGGTGGCCAGTGTCGACGATCTTGTCAGCTGTCCAGTAAGTAGCTCTGGATGGGCCCCGCGATGCAGACATACAAAGGTAGGGCTTGCATTTCAGCCGTTGGAACTGGGCATCGTTCGCCAGTTCCCATTTTCTCCCGACCTTCAACGATGCACGGTGGTTGCGCGTCGACTGGGTGCGTATCCAATGACGGTTTATTGTAAGGGAGCCCCAGAACAGATCGCAGAATTGTGTCGTCGAGGAACAAGTGAGCGTCTAAGCAGCGTATGCATTGCCATATTCACGGGCCCCTCTGTTCTATTAGTACCCAACGAATTCAAGGATGTAGTTGACGGAGAGGCTATGCTTGGACACCGCGTTCTGGCATTGGCTTGTCGAGTCTTACCCAACAAAACGCTCTGGCATCATTTGCAACGGATGAAAAGGTATGTGGAGGCCTTTCTGTTCCGTACACGGGTGATCAGGTGTTCGTTGTAGAGAAGACCTGGAACGAGAAATGGATTTCCTCGGAATGGTGGTATTTCGGAATCGGTTGAAACCGCCGACGACTGCCGTCATTGATGAACTGAGACGAGCGAAGATACGCTGCGTTATGGTTACAGGTAAGGCAAGCTGCTCCCACAGGCGGTCGCGGTGGTGCAGCTGTTTGGCATTCGTCTCCGTATTGCTTGGGAGCGAGTGGCTGGGGTCGTCCCCGGGTTCGATCCCCAGTGATGTAGGTCGGTTTGCGAACCATAAACCCTCACAGATCTTGTACGCCAGGCCGTGGGTGACTCACCCGGTACCGTCGAGGTGCTCCGAGTGGAGAGACGGAAGCCAAGCGAGGACAGTCTCGGCTGTGTAACACCGACAGGGTTCAAAGCCCACCCGTCATCGTCCGAGGAAGTCGGTGGCCTGTTCAGGATGCCCTCGCGTGGAGGTGCTCCTAGTGGAGACGCGCAGAGGGGCGCTGCCGTGTGTGCTGGTCCCCTTGCTGGCACAGCCTTGCTCACTGTATACTGTAAGGTTTGACAGCTGGCCGGCAGTAGGCAAAACGGGCTTCATTCCACAAAAATTTTGAAAAACTGCTCCCAAAGGTGGTAAATTAAGGAGATGCACTTGGTAGAATCAAGGATTATGGTGTGATTTTGCTTACCTACCCCGCAAAGCACACCACTGTGTCTTATCACTGAGCTGGCAGCAAGCTGATTGTGAGTCTTAAAATGGAAGTGCCATGTAATTCTGAGCACTTCTGAGCACTGTTTTTTTCCTCCACATCAAAACGCTAAAGCGCGCAAGGTCACGTGTAAAAGTATTTTATTTTAGGCGATAATTTGCTGACGGCCTTGTGCGTGGCCCGCGAGTGCCATATGACTGGTCCTTATAATGACATTATAATCGTTACCGTGTCCGCCGATTCGCTGGTTGAGGAGGGGCCTTTGGAATTGGTGTTTAGATCTTATCCATTGGCCGGAAATGAGGTAGGCGGTGCATGCAAACCCGAGTCTTGGTTTGACTGTGATGTTATAGAATTCGTATGTGTCATATCAAAACGGGTCTGTCGAATTGGATGGCGTGACCAGTTCAACCCGTTTCGCCATCAGTGGACGAGATTTTGCTGTGATTCGAGAACGCTCGCCCGAACTGCTGAAACAGGTAAGCTTGCATGGTTCTTCTGCCGCATCAGGAAGTGCGACAGTGTGTTCTTGTAGATTGTCGCACGTGGCGTCGTGTTCGCGCGAATGATGCCGCATCAGAAAGCGCAGCTGATCGAACTGATTCAAGAACTCGGGTATGAAAGGTTCACTGCCATTGTCCCTTGGGTGTCAGTAACTGCTTGTAGGTACGTTGTGGGAATGTGCGGCGATGGCGCCAATGACTGCAGCGTAAGTGTGCTGTAGCAGGCATCAACTGCCAGCTCGCAGTGCATCAATCTGTTGCAGGCCCTGAAAGCGGCTCACGCAGGAGTGTCGCTGTCGGATTTAGAGGCGTCAGTGGCGGCACCGTTCACGTGTCGTGTGCAAACGGTGGAATGTATCCCTGAACTTATCAAGTAAGAATATCGCCCTCGGAGGACTGGGAACCATCTCATTCCCTTCTGACGTGCCCCTCGGGCTCACTTAATGCCAAGATCACATGTACAGGTGGTTTTCCCTGGCGCATAGGTGGGCTTGACATGACCAATATTAGCACTAAGGAAATGCTGCTAGGTAGCAGTATGCTTGCGAATTGTGTGTATAGAGTGGCATACAGCTGATATCATGATACCATTCGAATTGCCATGCCCCCCCCCCCCCCACCGAGTGGCAATTGAGATCCTATCTTTCCCCATGGACAAAATAGAGGTGTACTGCTGTGTTTTAGGGAAGGTCGATGCGCGTTGGTCACTTCGTTCGGGGTCTTCAAGTACATGGCCATGTACAGCATGATTCAGTTCGCCTCCGTCATAACCTTGTACAATGTGAGTATGCTTGGTGTCTTGTGCAGGTTAGCATTTACTTTTGACTTTCGGTTCCAGATGAACATGTTCTTTGCGGACTACATGTACCTTTTTATCGATCTATTCATCATTACTATCATCGCCATTCTGAGTAAGTCCCTGCTCGAGCACCAGACGGTGTGCCTGAGCCTGTCTTGGATTTCAGTGGGACGCACTGAAGCTTCTGATAAGCTTGATAGAACTCAGCCGACAGCGAAATTGTTTTGTCGCTCGACCATTCTGTCCTTATTGGCTCATCTGGCCGTGGTGGTCGGCGTGCAGATGGCTGCCTTCTTTTATCTTCGTTCAAGGATCTGGTACGTGGCTCTTAGTATCTGTGCATGTGTCTTGTTTAATGTGCCATTCATTCAGGTACGGCCCTGTCTATCCGGATCCTAACGAGGAGCTGTCGTTTTCCTGGGAGACGACGACGTTGTTCTTCGTGTCCTGCTATCAGTATCTGATAATGGCCTTGGTCTTCTCGAGTGGCTCGCCCTATCGCAAACCGTTCTATTCTAACTGTAAGTGCTGATGGCTGTACGACAGAGCCTATTCTTCTGGCTTTTTCCAGATCCGTTTGTTTTCGCTCTTTTATTTTTCACGGTTGCCATTGCTGTCCTCTTGTTTATTCGGATTCGAACACTGGATGTGTGGCTGGAAGTAAGGGGGCTTTGGTTGACGCAGCGAGAGGCCAAGTCTTTCGTTTCAGCTCATTCCCATTCCACGGGCACTGTGGCGTTTCCAACTGACCATTGTTCTATTAGCAGCTCTTAATCTCGTGATCTCTTTGTTGATTGAAGTAAGATCATGGTGAGGGTGACTGCGGCTTCCCTGAACATGTCCCTGTTCAGGCCATGCTCTCTCATTCTAACGATTCAACACGTGATTCCATTCCAAGACAGAAGTCACAGATTTTTGTTCCACGTCTGAATACAGTGTCCACGACGAGTTTCCGAAACAGTCGCCTGACCATGCAGGAGCATCGACAGGGAAGTGGCCACAAATGATTGCCTGTGCTTATGTGGTGTTGCTCGGTATAATGCCTTTAACTGATCTTGTACTTTTGATGATTATATTGATTGGTTCTGAGATGGCTTATAACTCAAATTTTGATTAGCATCAAGTGGGAGACTCATCGTCAGCCTGTGAGAGATGCTTTTGTTTTAATTTGGATTCCCGCGCTTTTGCAACGGTATGCAAGTACCTTATTTTACACTTTGGTGTACGGTAGGGGCGATCCAGTCCCCGGTGTGGCGCTCTGATTGCTCTCTCGTCATTCCATCGAAGCCTACGTAGGCCCGCCGCGTGATTGCTCTGCTGAACTGAACGCGAGTTCAAAGTCGAATTTCTCGGCGACGGTTGTTTCCAGTTGTTGCAGCATTTTAAATTTCGCTAGCTCTATCATCGGTCGTATTTTCGGTTAGGTTTATTACTTCTGAAAAATGAAAGTGTGGTCACATGAACACGTATTTGAGTGAGTGATTGTGGAAATCTTTTTGGTTATAAAGACTACTTATGTATTACATAATACAGTAGTCCACAAATCATACCCATCGAACCTTTGACATTTCCAATTTTGGATTTGTGGCGAGGGGATGTTTTTGCCCCTAATCACTAATTGGCAGGCCCAAGTCCTTCTCTTTCTCCAACTTTTCCTACTGCATCTCAGCCAATGAATAGGCCTAAGTAAGGGGACTATTCGTATTATTTTTTAGTCATCCATGGCACACCGTAGTGCACGCTGCTTGGCGTAAATATCCGAATCCATTGAAGCCAGAAGTAGTTGGTTTGGATGTTGTCGATCGAACAGTTGACAATAGTGGAGTCTTACGAACAAATCGGGTTATAACTACTGAATGGCACATTCCTTCTTGGGTGACGAGAGTAAGCGCTTTTGCCGCTTTTGCTCGCTTGCTTTACTGACGCTTCTTCGTTAATAGCTTATCGGCTTACGAAATCCGACTTATTCGTACGAAAAATCCGAAGTCAATACGAAATTGCAACGAATGGTTTTACAAACTCGTAATGTAAGTATAGTTATTCCGGATTGACCTCCTTGGAAATAGGCTCAAGCCGATTTCTCCCGCCCCTACTTTCATAAGATATGTGTTAGAGAGGTATTCAACCGCACAGAACATATGTTACATATTTGGCAGTTGAGTCTTATCTGTTTTGGTGGAATATGTTACATTTCGCCCTCATGTCAAGCACGTGTTCAGTTACATAATATAGGATTCATGAAAGAGTAGACTAAACGAACTGACGGTGAGACTAATACGGGGCATTTTTTTTCAGCTGAATTGCACAAACTTCGTTGCCGTAGACGAAACTTTGGTATACAGGCCTCATTCAGAGGATCCAAACAAGTAGGTCATTGGTTGAAAATACTAAATGGGATTTTTTTGGCAAGTCCGGTTTTTTCAGAACCGTTTTGGAACAGTCGGCTGTTGTATCGATTCGGGGTATTCCATTGATCGATTACATGGAAGATCTGCTTGCATCTACCATGAGCAATAATGCCAAAAAGGTATTCTCAGAAAAGTGTTCATTTCCTGTAATATTTCTAACGGATTTTTGCAAACAGGGACGGCAGGCCATGGAGTGGGTGATCGATAATATCAAGAAAGAATACGATGGTCTTTCGAAGAAACTTATGACCGAATTTAGCGAGCTGACTCATCACCAGCCATCAGTGGCCACTAATTCCAATTGATAGCGGATTATTATGCATCGATTGCGTCCTTTTCTGGTTTAGAACTGAATTCTGCAACATATTCTTTTGTTTCTCCTATTTGGACAAGTAGACATACACTAACCGAGTGTTTAGGGCCGTGCATCGGTTAGCTGATTGGTAGATTCTAATTTGACCGAAAATACACGCGAGTCATTTTTGCTGCTATTTTTGATGACATCATTGTTCGCTTGCTGGCGAAGTGAACTCGGAAACCAAACTGCCTTTTGTTGATGCAAAAAATAAAAAGAATTGACGGATTGCTTTTGTGGGCATCTCGGACGAATAGTTAGACCTGGCATATCTGAATAGAGAAAACGCTGTGATAAAAGCTGTGAATTATACGTTTTAGAGAAAAATCGATCGATATGAACATTCTCCCGAAAAAGCGTTGGCACGTTCGAACGAAGGACAATGTGGCGAGAGTGCGACGGGATCAAGCGCAAGCCAAGGAAGAGGAAAAACGGCGTTTGGAACGAGCAGCCTTGGCTGAACAAGAAGCCCGGACCAACTTACTGCGTCAACGCGCAGCTGCTCATCGTGAGAAGGAGGGCAATACTCAAGTGACAGCCACCGCCACTTCCGGTGCAGATGAACCTGTCCATCAAGGCCACGTTAATTTTTTCGCCGATCTCGAAGAACAAGAACGAACATTCGGTGTCAACAAAGACTACGAAAAGGAAAAGCGATTGGAAAAAGAAGCGGAAGAGAAAAAAATAGGTCTACTCAAGTATTTAGGCGAAGGTTCGTCTGAGTACATGAAAGAAACGCCGTGGTATCAGAAAGCTCCCAAACGCGAGGTCGTGGCGTCGAAGGCCCCTCCGCCCACTTCGAACGTCAAGATCCAAGTTAAGACGAGTGCAGCGGGTGAAGTGACGTCATCAACAACCAAAAGGAAGACGTCATCGGAAGAGAAGAAAAAACGGCGCAGAAGAAGCACTAGCAGCAGTAGCAGCAGCTCCAGCACAGGCAGTAGTGGTCGTGCCGGCAAAGGAGCATCGCGAGCCGACAGTGGCGGCAATCACAAGCATTCGCCGACTGGTTCTAGTGTTGACATTGAGAAATTACGAAACGAGCGTCTGAGAAGAGAACGAGAAGAACGCTTGAAAACAGAAGCCTTGTTGCGGCGAATGAGAGGCGAAAAAGAAGACACGAGGGCCAATGAAAATGGTGGCCAATCGAGGCAGTTTGAACAACGATACAGTTCTCAGTTCAACCCCGATTTGGCCAGGCAGAACCGTTTGGATTGAGCTCGTTTTGTACATGCGCCAGAGTTGACTGGAGGATGTAGAGTGTCTGTACAGTGGGTTGGACATGGTTTCACCTGACCTGCCTGATCGGGAGTGTTCCCGAGAAATGACTCGACGCTCTCGAATATTGATGTGTCTGCATTACCTGTTCCTTCTACCAGATAGTTTTGTCGCACATGAAGCTCAGGTACTGTGTAGATATGTCACGTGATATCTCAGAGACATGCTACGACGTAGACAGTCGAAAGTGACCAGTAATCTAACGTCCATGCGTACCTGCGAAAGTAGGATCTGTCACGTGTCGAAAAGCTGCCATGCGATTAGGAGCAAACTGATTCTTGGAACGACACTACTGTTGAAATTGTTGGGGTGACTATTGAATATCTTGCTGATATGCCTGTTGTACAGTACATTTGATAGCACAATGGAAATTCACAAAAAAGTGACCAGTCCTCTCGAAACACTAGCTTCATGCTGTGCTGCTACGATGACAGTGAAGGCATATTCCCAATTCTACTGGACATAGTCCTGGGGGCGCGCTGCCGACGAATTCACTTCCCCCCCCCCCCCCTTGTGCACTCCTAAATGATTGGCCTGGCCAAACCTGCGAGTAGAGGCTGAAGAATTTGACCACCGGGCTTCTGGTTCCGTCGACATCGGGCTTCCTACCCTGCACGCCGAGACCATGGCACTCGAATCACTGTGTACCAGGCGGGTTGAAATCTTGCACGCTCCAGGTCTGCCCCATTTGAAGTCCTTAACGCCCAGAGACTGCAGGTAAATGTTTACGGCACCTTTGTTGCAAGAATTACGAATGCAAGAAATGCAACAGCGTCCGGAGAAGCATCAGGTGCAGGCAACCTGGCCTGCACATTTGGACCAAGTCCGCTTCGTGCCCACTCTGGTCATTTTTCGCATCAGCCTGCATAATAGCGCTGGACAAGCTCTTGATCCCAGAGAGGGGACCTAGCCGTAGCTTGTCTTTGAAATTTGAAGTTTGCACGGGGGTTGCACTGGCTCAGTAATCGTGCGTGCAACTGCAACTGCTTGGCCCTTTGACGCCGTGATCTCGCCATGGACTCATCCGCGATCGATGGTTGACAAGAATTTCTCGCACTGCACGTATAACTGCAGGATGCCAGATAGCAGCATGATACAATGTTCAACAGCCGCGGTCCACACATGACTAACATGTAACAGTGGCAAAGCATAAATCAACTCTAAAACGCATGTACCAACTTCAAAACCAAATACTGACTCTATTACCGTAACAAACTATACCAGACCACATAACTGGCCAAAATTGAACCAACAATTATTTGCTTAGCCACGTGGGCTATAGGCGAGCTGTTCGCTTGCCATCTCAAGAAATTGATCCCATATCGCTCCTCGGGGGCCTGTGCGGGCACGGATGACGGTCTCGACGTGTCCAACGAAACGACCACTGTCATTTCGGCGCATCTGACCAAAGGTGCTTGATAGCTGGTCGGGTAATCACGACCAGAATACTCGACAGCGGCGTAATCACCAGTGAACAACCACCTCCTGTTCTCCAGACTCGACGCCTTACCTTCCCTTTGGCCGCCGTCATCGACCACCACTTTGACAATGTCTCTGGTCGTGGCCGGGACGAGGATGCCCAAGGGGGCACACCCGCCGTATGGACTAATGTCCACGCCCCGACCTAGGCGCCACTTGTGCCCTGGACCACAGTTCTCTGCTCGACGTAAATTATGCACTGTTGCTTTGGATTCGGGGACCACTTTGACGCGTTCGATCTTGTAAGACAATCGTTGAGACCCGGACAAGGATTCGTCATCGTCGATAGCATCCGTGTCCAGAACGGAGTAATGCCCCTCGGCCATGAGCGTGAAACTGGCGTGTTTGCACAGGGGGTCGTTGTAGTAACGTTGCCGAAGCTGCCACGATTCGGCCGCTGTCGAGAAGGTCATGCGTCGATGGGCGTACATACCATGCTCGAATGACTCGCATCGAGTCGAGATCCAATCGCCGTCCAAGTAATCCACGGCGGGGGATAAGACTGGGAGTTGGTGGAGGGCCAGCTGATCGCCGCTCCGATCAGCCCTGTCGAACAATTGGGGATCCGATTTGAGACGGGGCGGACTCAGGGGGTTGCTGCCTTTGATCCTTTGACAGGTTTTGCAATCGGCCATCTGCAAGTAGAATATTGGGTAAAGTTGCGGACAGAAGGAAGTCCACCCAAGGCCTACCTGATCAGCATCAACCAGAGGCTGCTGGAAACTGGATGGACGAAAGTAAGTAAAATTCTTGGCGTCCCAAATCGGTTTTCCAAAATGCAGCTGCCTGGTAAAGTAGGCCTCGTGATGACGACTTGTGGGTTGCGCTTTGACATCGGTCACCTCGTCCATACGCAGCAGACCCAACTGCACCATCGTGAAGTTGGCAGAATGAAGACAATCCATTTCGGCCGGTTCACCAGCATCGTTCTCCGAGTCGAGCGCGGTCGATGCGGCCTGGTCCTGGTCTTCGTCCTCGTCTTCCACAGGACTGTTAAAGATAACGTACGCTCTGTACTCTTCCAACCACGGCCAGTCGAACAGCTTGCCGGACTCCAGATGACAAGAGCGACGTAGAGCCAAGGTCAAAGCTTTTGCGGCCGACTTGGCGTAGGGCACAACGGTGACATGGTTCAGTGCGAATGTGGAATCAGTCCCGCCAGGAACTGCCCATGACTTGCTCAAATGCAAGACATTGCCGCTGGCCGTAAAGCCGAACAAGGGAGTCGTGCACGCGTCGTCCTTGTATTCGTAATGGCGGATGAGAAAGTTGCCCGTTTTGTAAAACTGATAGTCCCGAAGAACGTACTTGGGGCCGGGATGGATCTCGCATCTAAAAATGGGGAATCGGTGCGGGGTCACTTGTGAGTCACAGAGACTTGAAAGGGCACTTACTCAGTGGACACCCAATGTCCTTGCAGATCGACCGGGTGCACCACTTGGGTCAGTCGATGATCGAGAGTCCACAGTTCGGCTGCGCATTGCTCATCTGGTGCTAGAAGACGCCTCCCTCGGGCGTGACGTCTCGTCGGTGCCAACCTCTCCCAAACTGGAACACCATCGGCCGAGGCAAGAAAAGCTAAAATTAGATATTTGCATGACTCTAGAAAAGTATGAATGCCTTTTCAGACGCATTGGATCATTTTGGAATAGACATTATCACATAACATTATTCCAGGTGCGATCACTTACCCAACAGTAAGGAGCCAAAGAGGCAGAAATATTTCGGCGGGTAAGGCATGGTCATTAGAATTGTAGTCCGTCCACTCGCGCGCTCTCATAAGACGACCACATTGGCCGGCTTCATTCCGACTGACTGCCTTCGAGAGCGGGCCCGAGTCCAACTGTGCCACGACCGTAAATGGTAAACGTGCCTGGCTCTTGAAGGCCACTCGGAACGCGACCAAGGCGTCAGCTATTGTCAACGGAAACGTGCGAATCTTTTTCAATAGATAAATTTCTGACCAGGCCTCGATGGCAGACCTGGTCAACACGCGCGCCCTGGTCTAGTGTTGACACAGCCGCGAAACTTCTCCGCCCTCTAACCCTTGGGCGCAGTAGCAATTTGCTGTGGTCATGGCCGAAAAACGGCAGCTGCGAACATAGTGACCCAGGGACCGAAGAAGGGAGCAGAGGTTGTGAAGATTGTCCAAATTAGCCACCCGTCGAGACGAGTAATTGTCGCCCATTGAAATGAACGGAGCGCCTTAAGTGGTTCTATTCTATTTGAGCAAATATCCAACAATGGCGTCTCTCGCAAACATTTGGTCTATCGCGCTGGGTGTGCCTCGAGTGGACTGGAGCTTTTTCCCTTTCTTAAACCCATAACCCAAGTCGCCTGTGCCGTAACCCCCCCCCCCCCTTGTACAGTTCGAAAGTCCGAGCAGTCTGCACGCCCCGTCTGAACTGACCACCTAGCTAACCAGCCACGCGCCCTCCGCTCGACCATGTTTGGCTCCCGAACTCGATAAGATTGCTAGCGAAACTTCGAGCCAGACTTGAGCGGCTGCTAGTGCAAGCTATCCGTCCATAGATAGCCGGGAAAGGAAACACGGACGGGCTGGTATTGGACAAAAGCCAGCTTCCCGCCTTATCAAAACAGATTGGTCTCCGTTGATAATCGATGCACAGAGACAGCGGAAATTTCGACTGACAGTCCGATTCTTACGCAAAACAGTCTATTCATACAAAATTGGTTGGCGCATTTTCGATTCGGTTCGATGAGCAGAAGAGGAAAAGAATAATTATGTACAGACAGCCGTGAGAAATCGACGTCTCCGATCTCACCTCTTTTCGAAACGCGTGTTTTCCTGCACCTCACTCAAGTGCACCGACCAAAGGATTCGCGCCCGGAGACCGTTGCGAGTTGTCAACAAGGATCGACAATATGTCAAAGGCACTTAGAAATGAAGGCGCCAGACGGACTTTGCATAGAAGCGGGCCCAAGAAATTTGGTGTTTACAAAAATGTGTCTATTGTATGTGCTGAGTACTTTATACGCCTACTGTACATGCACAAAAGGGCCTCTCAAAACAAGTCTCGGCCGAGGCAACCGAGACTGGCCAGTCTAATTTATGAACAGAACGACTTTGACGAAATTCTGTAGAGTCGCAAACTTCCAGTCATTGTAAGGATGATGGGAAAATCATCAGATACAAAGTGATGGAATGTGCCAATTTAGAGTGCACACACGTCACCAGTGCCGTGATTCGCCTGCAGGCTATCTCGCATCAAAAAGAGGAGCCCATCATGACGATTCACCCGTGCTCGTTCTACGCAGACACAAAACTTTGGTCGGTCGACTTAAAATCAGAGCTTGGACGAACCACACGCACAGTACAATGCAGATTCCTTGTCGAAAATAGAGATCTTTAGAGGCGCCATATTTGCACTTTGAGTGACATATGGTCCTGTTGAACATGTGTTCAGCACAGGAGGAAGGTCATAAGTCGACGCTGTCTCGTTCAGAGTCGATGAGTTCTCCTGTCGGAAAATGCCCGTTTCCGATGTTTTGTGGAGCACAGTAGATATGAGGCGCAGCCGCTTGATATTAAACTTGGCACTAACGATATCACTCATAGCAAGGGTATGGGTAAGAGCACAAAACAGGTGAGTCATATTCAGCGAACATACGATGTCTCTGGCGATCACATCTCCTAATGTAGGACTAACGGTTACTGTAACATTACACCTCCAAAGAAAACAGGAGTCACTCATGCTACCCACCACGGATCGCCAGCACTCACTATCAGATGCCGAAAGAGGAAGAATACTCTGATCGTGAGAAGAAAAGGATCAAGTCTAAGAAATGTGCGTAAGCCACTTTCGAGTCAGCAGAGCCAGCAGCTAACGAGTCTATTGGCCCAATCTGTACCAAAAGCCTCTTGTTTGGAGCCTATCATGCGAGGATCATCACACGCACAACTAGGCTTCCGGCAGCTCTACTGTACTTACTGTATGTGTCATGGTTTTCATGAGCACGTTGTGTTTGGAGCCGCCTCGGTGGTGTAGCGGTGAAAGGCTTGTGTCACAGTTTGCTTGGCAAAGCTGGAAACCGGTCGGCTGCGGGTTCAACTCTGGCCGCCTTAGAACTTGGTGAAGTTCTCTCTGCGCCTTGCACACCTGGCGGTGGGTGACTCACCCTTCATCCCTTCGGGGTCGATAAACGAGGAGAGGCCTAACGGGGCGGACGACTCTCGAATCCGGGTCCGCTCACGGGGCACGGGCTGGGTATGGTCCCCACGGGGTAACCACCGACATCGCGGGGCTGCGACTGACACGCACCGTTGCCCGGCATGCACCCCGGATTGGCCCTAGTCGATGGCAAGATAGGGTCAACTAAGAAGCCCCCTAGCCCGCGGGCGAAGGGCCAAAAATCGACCCTCCCCGGGACCGACCAGGATGGGTAAAAAAACGTCGTGGTAAAAAACTACACATCAGTCAGGATTTATACAGAGAAATTTTACAAAAATACTCTTACGCTTTTCAACATGCATCATTTATAGTAAGGAGCACAGTGCATTTTTCGGTTTTGGTCCTTCGAATAAGCCCCCTCCTGGACCTCAATTGCATCTCAATATCTATCCGTATTCATGGGAGTCAGATGAAGCAGCTACGAGTACGAATGTCGGCATGTTTTGCATTTGCTCTTGTTGGCCGATGCCAGTGGTTGAGAGTGGACTTGTAAGGGGAAACTGTGTGGACTGGCATGGAGAGGCAATATACGTACATATGAGGCTTCCTATTGGATGGGTATCATAGCAGGGTAACAAAGTCCTCTCGAATATGCCCTTATGGAATTAGCATCCCAAGGGACAGGGGTTAAAAAACCAAGTCCCTGGGAGTCTTATATTTTAAAATCTCGCCGGTGATATCTACCACTTTTCTCAACTCCCAAAGAAGCCCTAGCTTACACAAACTTTCCAACACAAGCTGCGCCTGCTTGCTTGCTCGTCCATTGCAGCTAGGGCTAGTACAGGACCAGGCAGGATGGCATCCTCAGTTGTTGAGCAGTCCGGGCAGTCAGTAGATGACTAGTGGGCAATGCGTTGGCCAGATAATAATCATTGTACACTGGCCATGCTGCACTGTACCGCCAGCTGGTGTCACCTTGTTCGATATCGAGCCAACTACATAGTCATCTCCGTCGATCCTGGAGGATTGGCACTCGCTGAAGGGGGTAGTATTTAGAATTTCGTCATGTAGCTGTGACACTTCGTGAGCTGCACTGCGATGGGAAAAGCTGAACTGACAGATTAGAGCTCGACCAACAATGACGTCTCAAAGTTCGGTTCAGACAATGTACGCAAGAACATGACATTTTAGGGGCTGAGAGTACATATACCCTGTCAGCTATTTGACACACCATATCCAATTAAAGCCGAAGAACATATGAGGCTTCCTCAGATTAATATGGCCTTCTGTTCCGTCACATCTCTCCTTCCATACCAATATTTCTGCAATTTAAACTCCCACAATTTCTCCGCCTATCGCAAAGTTGTCTGCTAGTTCCGCCAAATTCCGGGAGAAAATCGAGATTTCTATCTATAGATTTTTTGAAATCTTTTCTCATGCTAGTCGATCCGTCTGAAAGTTTGCTCATCGTAAATAATTAATGGCTTCGCTCGATGTTTTTGTGGTAGCGAACAGTGCCCTAATTGATGAAAGCATTTACGATTTCTGGTTGGCTGGCTATAATAGTAAGAATCCTTTTGGTGACCGAAATTTTTGTTTTGACCTGTGATTTCTCACTTAGTACCGGACCTCAAAAAGGCCGTTCTTTGTTTCAGTCCAAGAAACATGTCAGCACTTGCTCCAGCGAGGAATCTTAACGGAAATGGAGGGGGCAGATGAAGAATGCGTGACTTCAGAAGTCAACGATCACTTCCGTTTTTTCACTTTGATTGAAAAGTATTTGAAAAATCCCAAGAGACTGAAGGAACAGTGTCATCTGCAACTGTCAGCGGACGTCGTTGATTTTTTGATCGAAAAGTAAGGTTTATTATATCGTGGGCCAACGATCTGTATTTGGATTTCGAAAGGAGTTGGTTTCAGACGCAACTTTATATTTAAAATGTTCTTCTAGTCTTGTCCTTCTAGTCGCGTTCTTTAGGTTCTAACGGTCTTGATCAAGAGTCACATCGTCCTTTATTTACGTCTACAGCTAGGTTTTCTTTCAGATATTATGGGATCGATGACAGCGTGATCAGAGAATGGCTTGGGAAGAAACTGTCCGCAAAAACGCGCAAGGACCTCGACGATGTAAGCGAAAAGACCAGAGTTTCGTTGAAAAGCTGCAGAAGACAAGTAAGCACATATTTTAAACTCTGCTGGCTGAAATCGGGAATGGACGCGCGAGGCATCGCGTGGTAATAAGATCCGGTTTTCAATGGTATTTTGCATTTCAGTATGACAATTTCCGCCGAATTTTCAAAACGGTCGAAGATTTAAAGGGTAGCTTGGTCCACAATATTATGCAACATTATCTATTGCCTGAACGACTGGCCAAGTATGACATCCGTACTGTCTTTACCCAACACTGATAATGGCCCCTTTTCAGGAAATACGCAGCTGCCGTTTTCATCACCAACAATCGTTTCGAGACGAGCAAGAAGCGATTGGCCTTTTTGAGCTTCAATGATTTCGTAGCGTGTTCCAATCAAATGATCACAAATTGGTCCTACAGTTCCACCGAGAGTCGCCAAGACGACATGGATGTGGACGTTGACCGAGAATTCCTGCACAATTTGAAAGATTTGAAAGCACTTCTTGAAAAGGATGTCATGGATGTTGTGAAAGCGTAAGTCAGATTAGAATTTTATTGAGTCAAATGGATGGGCCAGTCAAATTTTTGGTCAGTGCCAAGTGTGTCACAAAAAGTTTCCATCTTGTATTTTGCCTGAGCCAGTTCCAAAAAGGGAATGAGGATATGAGTCGTATGCACTACTCATATTGTCATACAGTATTCCGGGGAAATTGTTTCGAATGTAGAGCGGAGGAAAAAATTTAAAATCGATGTGGAATCCCATTCTTACTAAGAAAACAATGTTTTATTCTGAAAATCAAATGTAAATGTAAGATATTCGCTGAATGAGCGGAGCTTCTTCCCTTCAAACGATGAAGGTGTGTTTATAGCCGATGATCGAAATACTACAAACATGAAAATGCCTTGAAATGAGTGACTTTTAGAGAACTGATGAGACGCTTGGATGGCCAACTATCCGATCGAGCCAAGGTCGAATTGGAGACAAATTTCAAGGTATGCAAGCATTTTATACTTATCTCATCGCTAGCAAGTGTTGGCGCCCTTCTAGGCGTTCTACAAAGTGCTCGTTGGAATTGCTGTCGATTTGAACCATAGCCGAGATTTCCGTGACTTCTTCGTGGTGCTTGTGGAAAAGGTGAGCTTGTGAGATCGCGGCGATTTTCGTATTCTTCACGGCGCCCTACATTTCAGCTCGTGGAACCGTGCAAACACGCTCGTTGGACCAAGAGTGATCTGGAAAAAGTTCTGTCGACTCTAAATGAAGTGGTCAAGAACCACGATAGCTTAAGGAGGTAAGGTAATTGATCGTCCCCCCAGTGTGACGGGAACTGCGTTGGCCTTGTTCAAGTAATCTTGTCCTACAGAACACTCGTTTGGAAATTGTCTTTTCTAGCGTCCGACGTTCTCTATCTGTGCAAGCTCGGTCGAATGATAGGGGGGTCGACAGGTGCGCCTTTTTAAGTTTGGCCTCGTCCTTTGTGCACTCTAGTCATGTCCTTGTGGTTGATGCATGTGTATGTAGATGGTGCCATCGATGTCAGTCTGCATGGGCACTTACTTCCCCCACGATTAGAGGCTGTGCTCGTTCACGCCTACTGTGTCTCTTAGGCCGTTCAGGCGGTATAGCTTGATGTGATAACGGTAGTGTGGCAGTGGTAGGTCGCAACCGCCTCTGCCTCGCCATCTTTCATTCTCGTGGTAGGGGTACAACCGGGCGCAGTGGAAATTCCAGTTTTACTGCCTTGTCATTTTGTTTAGGCAACACTCGCAACTAGCGCTCACTTGGGATCGATACTTCCGTGTGGTGGCCGCTTGTATATTGAGGATATTCCGAAGCTGATCACCCTTACGATTTGAGAGTGTGCAGTGTGATACGAGACGAGTGTGCATTGTTGATGAGCGTTGCTGTACACACCGAAAAACGAACATAGCTTGAGTAGGGAGAAGAAAAATTGGACGAGTTGGCGCCGGGCGTGTTTTCTTACAGCCGTCCTAGCCGTGCGCCTTCTTGGGCTTGTAAGTGCCAGGCGATGCCGACGTCTCGTCCAGACTGCAGACGACCTAGGAAGAGAATAGCACATGGTCGCTCAAGGAGGGAGAAAATAATACTTTTCAACCTGTTTGCCTGCTGTCCTAGAAGGCCACAGCTATGCCTCGTGTATTTATGCTGTCTGAAAGAGTGAGCCAGAAACCCCTCGGCGTCGTTGCCTCCATCGGGGGGGGGGGGGGGGGGGGGGTCTAATCCCCGTCCGTCCTCTGTCCTCGTCTCGCCAACGGGCGTCTCTGCTATGCTGTCAGTGTCTTTTTCGCTCCTCGCTCTCTTTGTTGCATTCTCAATCAAGGTCGCGCGGAGCAAGCGAGGAGAGGAGACGAAGAAGAGGCCAATGACGCGCTGTACTCGCACGGTGAAGGACGATATTCAAAAACAGGCAGCTCCTCTTGCAGTCGGTGTTTCCTGTTCTTTTCTGCGCCGGATGCGGCGTTGTCCCGTTTTAGTAGCCTGGGTGCGGCCATGATGCGCTTGGAGGCTTGGTTCAATTGACAATGTTGGCTGCTCGTATTTCTGGAAAACTTTTATTTGAAGGCGACAAGTCAGAGAAAACAATTTTGCGAGTGGCACAAGGCTTTTAGTCAATGTGCGTTTGGTGCCACCCGCCGCCGGGGACGGTTTGGTCAAAGGGGTGTATGGGTGGGTTCTGATTGGCTCGTTGTTTATTGTGGACCTCGGTGACTGGAGCTGCACTGCAGATATCTCCTCGGCTCTTTCTTCGCCTGCTCTCTACGCTTCGAACAGTCTGCGCGTAGACAGTCGTCGAGACGGCGGACATGTGCCCGCCGGTAGTGGCGACGGTTGTTTTTGCCGTCGACGAGGAGAGGAACTAGGCTAGTTCTTCTCAAATTCAGGCTGGCTGCACGAATGAGACGTAAATACGGTCATAGTTGCTAGCATCTGATAGGCGTTGTCTGGCCGAACTGGTTTTTCAAGGTCTGCAGCTAATGCACGCTCGCCACCCGCATATTGGGTCGTTGGTGATTGCATCTCGTTTCTGCGTGGCTCGGGGTGGGCACTGTTTGTGCGAGTTTGGCCATAGCCTGGCCTGATGAAAAGGGAAACCAGGAAGAAAATAAGAAATGCAAGAGGCCGGGGCTACCGAAGAATTTTTGCCTTTGGTGCGTGGAC
Source organism: Mesodorylaimus sp. YZB2_4 (assembly GCA_030248295.1). Classification (NCBI taxonomy): domain Eukaryota; kingdom Metazoa; phylum Nematoda; class Enoplea; order Dorylaimida; family Dorylaimidae; genus Mesodorylaimus; species Mesodorylaimus sp. YZB2_4. Next base: position 19,302 of record JASANH010000741.1, read on the forward strand.
GCATAGTATGCGCGCATTGCACGAAATCTTCCTGGCACGGTCAGGCGCCGACCGTTAGCTCGTCCCGCGCTCTGCCAACTCGAAGTTGTTCTTGCTTCTCTTCCTGGTCCTCGTCCCGGTCTGCTTTTCTTTGCCAGCCGAGAATGATCAGTGGCCGGTCCTTTGGCCAGTCGGCCGAGTGGACGCGTAGGAAGCGCAACGGCGCACAGTAAACAATTTGCCAGCGCCGAACGCGAAATTCAAACAGGGAACAGAAACTCGTTCCACTCTCTTATAGTAGTACCAGAGCGAGGACGCGAGGTCGAATAGCGCCGTCCGCGCCAGGCTCTCGGCTGACCGGCGAGGGGATGGGCGGTACGGCAGTTCCGTTCTCTCAACTCGGGCTTTGATTGTTTGTCGTCGTCGACTGTACTGCCAATGCCGGAAATAGGAACCAGCTTCCTTGTAGCACCGAGCGGCCAAAGAATTCGGCCGCGTTTCCAGTTGCCGCTCTACCTGTTCTCGAGACCACTTTGGTGATTCGCCCGTGTCTACTCATTTCAGATCTCTCAAGTCGGAGCGGACGGCCGGTGGAGTGTGTTAGGCCGAGGAGAACTACTCTCGTCACCAATGTTATCGGCTATGAGAACGAGCGACACGGCGGACAACGGAGACGCCTTATCAGTCAAAGGAATGGCCGACGGAAATGGCGCGGGCCCGTTGTTCTGCTGCCCCGACTGCGCCTACAAAACGACGTCATTGCGGAAACTGGGGCGGCACAGATCAGTCAATCACGCAGGAGTCAAGTACAGATGCGAACACTGCGATTTTGTGACCGGATATCAGAGCAACTACTACAGGCATCGGGTAAGTGGACTGGGTTGAGTCACTCGCACTCGTCCAATTGCCCCGCTGAGTCAACCTGCTGAGTCACGGCCAGGAAAGAATGATTAGGTTTCAGTTTTGTCACCTTGTTGACGACCAGTCTGGAATCGTCTTTTTCTCTTGCACCCGCCCAAGAATTCATTTGAACAACAAAACTTGTTGGCATTGGGTGCTGATCTTGGCTATTCGACGCAGCAAATTTGGCCCCCCCCCCCCCCGTTTGTTGTTGCGTTTGTCGCCGCTGGCACGGCGAGGTTCTGGCTCAATTCTTTGTCGACGCGTCTGTGTTTGTTTGACGAGTCTAAAACGCGCTTATGTGTAGAATGGCGCATCGGTCGCAGGCCGAGGGTGACAAGGCGACGGGCGAAAAGAAAGTGCGAGACGGGAGTAATCTTGGGTCTGAATTGATAGAGGGAGTATTTCTTTCACTTTCTCCAGACACATTTCCTCCTGCCTGCTCCTCTTTTCTTCTTACTCCACCCTGTCGCCTTGACGGTCGTTCGTGGACGAGGACGCGGACGCCAGGTGCAGACGACAGTCCAGAATGCGACCCATTCATCCCCTAAGATGATCGGCGAGACAGCTGCCTGCTATTTGGTGTTTTCTCTTTGCTGCTGCTCCTGATGGAAGCCAGGAGCACAAAGAAATAAAGACACATTCGAGACATTTGGCATTGGTCTTGGCCGCCAGCAAGAAAGAAAAATGAGCCTCGACACACCCATTTTTCTGTTGGTGGCAAATTGAAAAGTGCAAAAGAGAAGGGTGCAGCGCGAGTTGGATCGACTTTGCTGATAATAGGTTCGTAGTGGAAATGTGAGACGGGGCAAAAAGTAGCCAATGACACTGACTGCGTGACCAGCGGGCAGCGAATGGGTGTTCTTCCTTGTTGCACCACGTCACGCATTCGAGTTGGATGGGTCTCGCCGACCTGTTTCTCATGGATGATGGAAGAAGAGGATCGTGCGTGGCACGCCGGACAACGTCAGCCCGGGTTGCACGTAGGCCTCTGGTCGAGCAGTTCCGTGTTTGCTTAGCGCGCTTTCTTGGACTCCTCGCGTGAACAAGCCGAGCCGAGCCGGACAAACTAGAAGCGGGAAATGAGGTTGTGGGCGAAACCCCTGGCGCCACCGGCCTCCACAGTGACGACGGACGAAAGGAATGCACTTTTTCCATATACACCTACTTGCGCGGTCACTGCTGCTCTAAGGAATTGACAAATAGCCCATGTCAGGTGGCCTCCATGTTGCCTGTTGTGGCGGCCATGCTAGGCGTGCTGCGAAGGATCAGTCACCGCCATGCCCTTCCCACATGTCTTTCTCAGTTGCAGTGTCTTCCTTTTCAGAAGCAAGTGCACAACGGCGGAATGTCACAATCAGCGTTGCAAGCGGTGGCTACGAGCTCGCCGCCGCAACAAACTCCAAATCGTCATTCGACATCCAATTCATTCCGCACCACGACCTTACCAGCTTTGTCGCCACCCTTCTCGATGAGCGAGGATCATCAGCGGTTGTTGGCCGCGGCAATCATGGCCTCGTCGGGGGCGCCGCTTCGCTGCGATCGGTGCCCGTTCCAGGCGGCCAGTAGCGAGCAGTTGTTGGCCCACGTGTCGCTGATGCACAGTGCGGATGGACAGCACACGTGCGGAGAGTGCGCAATCACGTTGGCCACGAAGAGTCAATGGCAGGAGCATGTGCGAACATACCACAGCAATCACAGAAGTCAAGGAGTCTTCTCGAAAAACGACTACACGAATATCTTCAGTTCACTGGCCACTAATGGCGCGGCTGCTTTGACTGCCGCTCATCTGATCATGGCGGCGGCGGCGAACGGTTCTGGCGGCAGTGGCTACGATTTGAATCTGTTGGCATCAGCGGCCGCCTTATCGTCGACGGACAGCCTCGTGCATCAAAATCAGTTGCACCAATCTCGAAGCCCGGATTTGGGTGCATCGGTGGTGGCCGACTGCGAGAAGGATATGGACAAGAATTGTCAACGCTATTACGCCTGCGTCCACGACTGTGACTTCGCCGCCCGTTCGTCGCGCCAGTATCTGCATCACTTGCGGGATGAGCACGGAGAACGGTTCGCCATATTCTACTGCGACCAGTGCGACGAGTACGCTACCAAGTTCGTGGCAAGACTGCGCCGCCACAAAGCTCTCGTGCACGATGGCGACAAGTCGGTCCTGACGGCGAACGGACCGAAAGTGGAAGAAAAGAGTGTTGCGAAGGAGGACGATACGGCGAAGAAGGATGAAGACGAGGACGAAGTGGGAGAACGAAAGCTGAGCATCGTCATGGACCAGCAAAACAAAGGAGTTGAAGAAGTAGGCGAGGAGGAAATGGACGGCCTGTTCCGTTGTATGCACTGCCCGTACGCCACCAATGAATTGCCGAGATTCAAGAAGCACGCCAAGTGCCACGAGTCGACCGTCGACACGCGATGTCAATTGTGCAACTTCCGAACGGTGTACAGTTGGAACCTGGATCGTCACGTGCGTTGTCATCGACAAGTGGGCAAGTACATGTGCCGTCGGTGCTCGTTCTCACAGAATACGAGACAGAGCATGCAGTTCCATTTGCAACACCACCACGACGATGTTCGTTTCGAAACGGCCGAGACACAAACCGAGGAAGATATCGAGTGGGAACCTAATGTTCAAGTCGGATTCGAAGTGTTCATTTTCGAGAAGCACGCAGTCCGTGTCAATATCGGGCTTGATGGGGAGAATGGAAAAGGGAATGGTGCGGACGAAGAACAGGGTCAAAGCGATGGGTTTGCTGAGGTAGGTTTGGTCGTGGGCCAGTAGCTGCCACACTGCCTTGTTGGTCAGAGCTAAAATGCACTTTCAGTTTCAGAGTACAATGGGTGCCGATAACGGACAGTCGCCCTTCGGCCAATCGCAAAGCTCAGATAACGGCCGTCACTCGACTCCAACACCGCCAGCACTTTTGGCCAACGGGGCGTCGGCAATTCTGCAACAGAATCATCGACACCAAGTGTTCCACAACAGGCTGCATTTCAAGAGACGACAGCAACAGCAGCATACGCCATCGCCGTCCGCCATCGACATGCCCGGACGTCGTATGAAAAAGTTCCTTTCTGAGCAAGAAGCTATCGAAATTCCGGCGGACGCTGTTGGAAACGAATTCGACAATGATCCCGACATCAAGAACCGACACTGCTCGGTCTGCGGTTATCAAGGTAAGAACTGTGGGCCTATCTAGTTGTGTCCGCCTCTGCAGGGAGACCTGGACCAATCAAACTTACGCCCCTTGTTTCAGGCAAATGGATTTCGGAAATGATCAGACACAAGCGCGTGCATACGAATGAGCGCCCATTCAAATGCAAATATTGCTCTCGAACAAGCAAGTGGAAAGCAGATCTGATTCGGCACGTGGCCAAAGTGCACGGCTATCGAGTCGTGTCCAAGTATAGTCGTAGCAAGACGTTCGACGATGCCGATCAGACGGCTTTAAAGGCCTTGAAGGAAGCCGCACAAAGTACAACGCCGCCAGCAACGTTTCCTGGATTCGTGAAGAACAGAAACGCTTTCTCGGCCTCGCCCGCTGTTGGCAAGCAAGACGATTCGTCTGTGAACATGGAAGAGGGCGAATTCGATGACAGCGATGCAAGGTACGAGGGCGATGAGGGACTGGATCTGTCGACGAGTACGGACGACAGGAAGGGGACGGCGGACAAGTGGCCGGGCAGCGAGTCGTTGAACGGGCACGAACTGGATGAAATGGACGAGGATCAAGGCAAGGAATCGGATGGCCTCATGCCGACTTTGAATGGCGATCAGCATCGATCGATCGAGGCGGCTGCTTTGATGCTGCGGCAATTGTGCGGTGCTGGCCAGTTGAACGATGGCAACGGCAGCAATAGTTCCAGCAGTCCGGCGCCGTCGGTGTTTGGGTCAGTCATGGCGAAGGAAGTGCGCGATATAATCGGGTCGAAGCAGCTGACAGGCGCTTTGGAGAAGTACGTCATGATCAAGCAAATCGATGGGGGCGAGCCAGTATTGAAGTGTCGAGTGTGCCCTTACGAGACCAAGGATCTGCATACTTTCCGGGCGCATACTCAGAAGCACGAGAATAAGAAGCCCTACTTGTGCTCGACGTGCGGCTATCGATCGAATTGGAGTTCCGATGTGCACAAGCATATACGATTGAAGAAGACGGGGCACGAGACGGCCTACGTCATCAAATTGAATGAAAGTGATCTGCCCGCATTGCCGACTGGTCAGTTCGGGGAGGTGGCATCGCCAGTCGTCTTGGGTCGTTCTTCGAGCAACTCGGACTGTTCGTCCACGGAGTACGGCTTGAACTTGGTCGGAGATGCGCAGGGGCGTAGTGCCATGTTGGACACGCCTTCGCCGGGAATCGATGGTCAAAGTGTTGGTCAAGTGGCTTGGCGTTGTTTGAAGTGCGATTTCGAAGATGATTCGAGGTCGGCGGTGATCGAACATTTGCATCGTGTCCATCAGACCCCACCATTCGCCTGTCGTCATTGCGAGTTCAGCAGCCTGCACCGCAAGACGTGCATTTACCACGCCCAGTCTCAGCATAATAGCCGCGATTCAAGTATCGTGGAGAATCTCGTTTGCGAGTACCGTACCAAGACGAGCAAGGGTGTGGCGGACAGCTATTCGCCGTCGAGTCGAGACGCTCCGCCGAATGCCATTGTGAGCGAAGACAGGACCGTCCTGCCGTTCAAGAGGCACAAGGACGGCTCGATTGCGCAAGGTCAAGAAATGAATTTCGGGAATGGTTCAACGGGCCAACAGTCGAACAACGATGGCACGAATGGATCGGCAGTGGATCAAGCGGCCGTGGCCATGATGGCAGCTAATGCGGCGGCGGCTGCTTTCGCCGCGCTTGGAGGGGGCAATGGACAAGCGAAGCCGGTGGATTGGTTGCAACTCGCGCAGCTATGCTTCATGGGCGGTTTCCCAATGAACACGGGTTCCTCGTTCACTTCAAACGCCATGAAGAGAGAAGAGAAAGGAACGGCAAATGGAGAAAGTACTTCGGCAACAACCGAGAAATCTTATCGTTGCGAGAAATGCCCGTTCATTGGGCGAACTGAGTCGGATTACGCAGTCCACGAAAAAGGGCATCACGCACCAAACACAGGTCTCATGTGCTACAAATGCGTCTTCTGCGAATGGTACGCTCCGAAGAAGCAATCGATATTTGATCATTTGAAATTGCACACTGATCAGCCAGCCTTGTACAAGGCCGAAGTGGAGAGGAATATGATCACACCCTTGTCCAGGAAACGAGCGGCCGACGACAGCGCTGAGTCGGCGGCTGCAAATGCCCTGTTAGGACTGGCCAAGTCGGAGAAGGCATTCAGTGGCGATGAGAAATCAAAGTCTGAAAATGGAAGGGAAGGAATAAATAACGGACGCGCCAGTTTTGTGCCGGATTCTAAACGAAGGAAACAAAATTTTCTCGATTTGACTGTCGTGTCGAATCAGCGTTCCGATGATGGCGTTTTGTTGGCTGGCAGTGACATGGACGACGTGATGTCGGATTTCAATGCCATAATTCACGCGGCCGATCAAGATCTAAACCAGGAGTCGGCGGGATGCAAGTTCTCAGTTCATGCGAATGGCAAGACGGGCGAGAGCAACATCAGCAAGCAATCATTTCCAAACACAATTTTGGCTGCTTCGGAAAAGCTATGGGCTCGCAAGATGGTCAGCGCGGATTTGGGACACGAAACGAAGGCGGTAGAAACGGATGTCAAGGCGTTGGATCGTGAAGCGTACATTCATGCTGGAGAAGATGCGTTCGATTCGGTCTCGCATGTGGGAGATATCGCCAAGGGCGAAATACAAAAGGTATGGTCTTGTGGAGGCCCTTACGGGATGGGAAGCAGCGAGCAATAAGGTAACAAGGGCCCGTTTTCAGGTGACAGCAGTGGTTGATGGTCAAGTGCGAAAGATGTGGCAGTGCCGTCATTGTCCGCATATGAGCAAAAGACGCGCCAATGTTCGAATGCACGAGAAGAAGCATTTCAAGTCCAGCGCCATCGGAGTGTTCAAATGTCCAAAGTGCAATTACCGCGGGGACAAGAGGTCTTTGCACGTGCACTATCGGTAAGTGAAGGGGGATGGGCGAGGCGCGATGCAAATTCGATACGTGTCCTTTTGTTTCAGAGTTCACATGTCGTCCGAGAATGGCGGCTCGGCGACGATGCCAGAATTATTTCAGTGCACGAATTGCCCGGCTATTTTCCAATCTCAAGAGGATCTCTCTTTGCATTTGGTCAATCACAACAGCAATTCGACGAAAGCTTTTCGTTGCTCGCGTTGTTCGTACGCAGTCTCGTCCTCGAGTGCGCTGCAGAAGCACGCTCGAGTGCACGACCGTCAGTCACTCTCTGCCAATGGTGATTCACCGATCAGTATGATTCCGGATGAGAGAAATGCCAAGCGTCCGAGCCAGTTGAGTCGACGCAGCGCCAACACGGCGGCGTTGGCTAACGTTATTGTGAAACACGAGGAGATTAGTTCCTACATGGACAACGGGGAGACGGCACTCAATTTGGTCACTCGGCATTTGAGTGGGTCCAAGTCGGAAACGACGCCCAGCGGAACGTCATCGTCAGTTCAGTCGACCCCGTCGCCGACTTTGGTGGAGCCAAGTGGCGGGGCGTCGGCCTTCGCTGCCTCGTTATTGCAACCGTTAATAAAACCGAAGAAGTACCTATGCAATCGATGTCCGGCCAAGTTCGCAGATCGGTAAGTGGCTGGGGTTGTCCGTTCGTTTAATGTCTGACCAATGTGCTATTTTAGGACTCAGCTGAACAGACACGTTCAATTTCACGGAGTAAAACTTAAGTTCAAGTGCGAGATGTGCGATTATTCGGTGCCTTTTCCGATCAACTTGACCAAACATATGAAATCTCATCACAACGTGGACGTGGGCGATGCGCCGGCGGCCATGTCCATGTCGGACAATGAGAATGAGTCGGAGATGGCGGCCAGTGGTGGCGAGAACGGGGACTTGGAGGAAGGTAGTGTGTGCAGTGAGTATGAGGAGGAGAGCGGAGAAGAGGCCAGAATGGACGAACAGAATGGATTCGAGTCGGAGAAGGCGGCATCGCCGTCAGTTGACGGGGCATTGAAAATCAAAATTAATCTGGGTGCATTCAAACCGTCTTCAAATGTGGCCTAATGCTTTCATGCAGATTTCCAAGTTTGACTTGTAATTTAGCGTTTGTGAGGTATTTTGAGTGTACATGGATTTGGCGTAGGGTCCGCTGTACGACAGCGTTTTATGCAACCGTGGCAGGGAAACGCAGTGAAGCCAGTTTGGTTATGGTTCTCTTTTGGCGACATTTTCATCTCAAAGTTTTTTGATTGGTGCAAATGTGAGTTTTCTGGAAATCTAACTGTTTGCCTTTAATTTCTTTTTTCTTTACGTCCACTTAGTCGACAGATTCTCCTGTTTTCGTGGCAATAAGTTAGGCTACGTTCTCTTATTTCGGGTGTCTCGTTTGTACGGGCTTTGCGCGCGGCCTCTAGCACTTACACGTTTTCGTGTTTTTTAATACGTGTTTTACCTCTGCCTAGGGTCCCTCGTCGTTGAACTTTTTGTTGACTCTTTCTAAAACGGTTAACAGTTTTTTGGATGGTGTACTCGCTTTTATGACATGATTCCCTGTGCGCGCGTGTATTCCACTCTCCATGCATGTACGATTCCATTCGCTGGCTCCACCTAGAATTTCTAGGCAAGGTTGGTTTTTATGGTTGTTTAGTTTTGTTGTGTACTGACTCATTTTCAAGGTTTTTATATTTTGCCCTGATGTCAAGACGTTATGTAATTACCATTCCGTGCTTCGATTCCTTTCCTTGTTGACTAGGCGTTTTTTGGCTCGACGATTCATAGAAATGGAGAACAGCTTTGAGTGTGACGTCGCTTTAGTGTATGCAAGTTTTCATGTTTGCGTTTTCTAATGTGGATTGCATGAAGTGCCTTCTCGTGCGTGAAAGCCTTCACTTTTGGTGGACATAACACGTAAAAAGCGTTTTGCAAGTGTTTAGAACATGGGAAGGTAAGGGCATCGAGAGATGAGCCACGATCACGAGTCGCAATCTCGTCTCGGACGCTTCTTCTTTTGCCAAGGGGGAGGGTTTTTCGACTTGGTGCTGGGTGAAGCTGGTTCGGGTTCAATCATTGGCTCTGGCTCTGGCTCTGGTTGAGGCCGACTGGAAGTCTGGCCCAAATCGATTGATGCAAGTGCTCGTTCGAAGCGTAATCGTTCTTGCTCAGCCTTGTCCAACGAGAAGACGACGGGAGGAATACTCGGAAGGATCGACATTTGGGATAGACTTGCTCTGAAATAAGAACTGGAAATAAAGTATTTGGAGAAGGGACATGCTAGCAACAGGGCATCGCTGGCTGCTTCCTACCTACCGATCCCGGTGTTCAGGCATCGGCATTCTGTATAAAAGATAGGGCAAAAGCACCCTGGGCTGGAAGGTACTGTCTGATTATATGTTTATCTGTGTTTGGGCGTGCATCAGGACTGCGCATTCATTGATCAATTTCAGTATATGTTTAATGATTGATCATCGGAAAGAGAAGTTTTAAAAATCTGTATGAATGAAAAGTAAGCTTTAGTGAGGAAAGTAGGTTCATCAAAAAAAGAGAAATGCGGAAATCGTGATCCCAGAAAAAGTCATTCCTAGGGAGACGAACATGGAGAAACTGAGACGAAAAGTCGTGGGGTTCAAGCAGAACAGTGCCTACCGTATAATTCCACCGACTTCAAACAGCTTCGTCTCCATTTTCGGGTCGATCTTCGCTACATCAATATCTTCACCGTAGAAGAAAATACGAAGAGCAGAAAAATTTGATGCCACTTCAAGCTGAAAGGCAAAATGCGAATGAAATCAGATTGTTAGGATAATGCAAAGCCAAGTAGGAAAAGTATATGCATTAGCCAGATGGCGGAATTGCGGTTGCCCCGTTGTCACAGTCATCGTTAGGGTCTAATTATAGTCGATCGCTCCCCCCACCCCCAACAGGGCGCACACACAATTTTCGGGCCATTCGGTAACAGCTTAGTTGAGAGAAATGTGTTATTGGATGGACGACGTTTTACTGAAATTTTTTACGAAGTTCTGAGATGCAAATAAAAAAAATTGTTGAATTTGACAAAGGCAAAGGAAATATAAGCTTCAGATAAGACTCATTGCATTGACTATAGTTAGATTTACACAGTCGCTTGCATCAGGCTTACCCTCGTGAGCGTTATCTTCAAATTAGAGAATTCATCGCCTAACTCGCCAGAATTGACGATGTCACAAACGTGGGGGAAAATAGTCGAGGCCAGCGTCTGAAAACGACTGCGGATTCACAACTTGACCAATCAAAAAGGCGAGCTTACTTACCACGTTCCTTTCCTGATCCACTGAGCATTGTCTCGGTTTATGTTTTTTCAGTTTCACATTCTAATAAAGACTGGAATTCAGCATCCAAGTTACTGGAATCTGGAGGAGATTCTTACCACAACTTTCGGCTCGCTCGAACCACAGAGTGCCACCGTGACACTAGAAATCAAAACTAGTTATGCACGCATTATCTATAACGTCACAGAATATGAACTTACGGAATTCCGTGTTTGTGAGCCGCCATTTTGGTTATTTGCTTTTCGAACTTCTTTTGGAATCTTGTCGGACTGACGTAGCATCCGGTGGCTCGATGGCGAATACAAGATTGCCATTGTCGAGAAGATGAAGAAAGGATGGTTCGGAATAGAGGAGGAAAATTGATGGCGTTTATCGACTGCATTGTAATCAGACTGACTGCCCAATCTCGCTCGATCAATCTTATTGAAGCATAGAAGCGACCGTATTCGCGCTCACAGCAGACAACTCCGGTTGGAGTGTAAAGTAGTGCTGTCGCTTGTCGACTGCCAGCAGCAGTTCAGTGGCGCCCAGTGGCGTGCGAGAAGGGTTGGTCAATCATGGCGACGTCACGAACTGAGCGAAAACGGGCATTGGAAATATCGAAACGGCTGAGGAGCGTGGTCTGCTCTCCAACCAACGCGGACGAATACTCTGGAGCTGTGCTGGACCGATCCGAGGTGATGTGGCTGATCGAATGTTCCAGGAATGTGCTCATGGCCGAACCGACGTTGCTCGAGCTCGAGCCGCCACTCAACATTTGCGGCGATACGCACGGCCAATTCAGTGATCTGCTTCGCCTGTTCGAGAAAGCGGGATGGCCGCCTAAAACGCGCTATCTGTTCTTGGGTAAGCGGAGCAGTCACTGGTGCCCGCGTACTGTTGACGGGCTCTTTTCAGGGGACTATGTTGATCGTGGCCCGAACAGTGTGGAAGTGATCTGCCTGATGATGGCCTACAAGATCGCCTACGAAAATGACTTCTTTATTCTGCGAGGAAACCACGAAGCTTCCGTCATCAATCGCGTCTACGGTTTCTACGATGAAGTGAGAGCGCGTTACGATACGGGGCTGTGGGCGTCGTTCAACGTAAGGGCTTTCGGCTCATTCGAAGAACCAGGGTCACAATGACGAGTTTCAGACTACCTTCAATTGCTTGCCACTTGCGGCTTTGGTGGCCAATGAGGTTCTGTGCATGCACGGTGGCATTTCGCAGTTCATGAAAAGTTTTGACGAAGTTCGAGCCCTGCAACGACCATTGCTGGTTCCTGACGAGGGCCTGGTGTGCGACCTGCTATGGGCCGACCCAGACGTCAACGTGTCTTGTACAGGATCTTCGTCCCCTTGGCTCACACGAATCAGAACTCGTTCGTTTCAGGGTACGAGAAGAGCACGCGGGGGGTGTCGTACTTGTTCGGCGAGGATGCAGCGATCGAGTTTTGCGAATCTTTGGACATCGTCATGGTCATCCGTGCGCACCAGGTAAGACTGCTATATTGTAGTTATGCCCTGGCAACTATGTTCTTTCAGGTCGTTCCGATGGGTTACGAGTTCTTTGCAGATCGCCAAGTGTGCACTGTGTTCAGTGCCCCCAATTATTGCAACCAGTTCAACAATGCTGCTGGTGTACTGTCCATCAAACCCGATCTGACCTGCCGTATTCGAGTGAGAACTCTGGTTTTATGTGAATTTGTTCAAATCCGACAGACATGGCTTTTTAGTGTTTCTGGTCGAAACAAAGTTAGAAAAGGCAAAGTGACGAATCAAGTTGAGGATGCCCTAGTGAACTGCTGACTGCCCAAGCTGACTTGATTGTGTTCTGCTGTGTCGCATGTTCGTGTCCAATTTTGTGGTAGAAATCAGGATCATACATAGCTGATGAATATTCTGCAAGTGCAGAAGCATGCACGGTAGTTTCCAGGTTGGTTTTACGAGGTTTTCGAATAGTTCTTCGTTGACCCTTGTATTTGAATTCCCGCGCAAATGTTAGACTGCTCTGTACCTGCACTGCAGTGCGCTACAAATGCGGCCAAATGTTTTCTTCGAAAAGAATTTTATCTATCTAGTTTTGAATCGATGTTCCTGTTTCGGTTGATTTTCGGAAACATTTTCTAGCGCATTGGACTCCATAGTTGTGCATTCAGTTTGGTTGACGCCTACTTCCTACTTGATTGACAGAAATGTCTTTTCCCACCCGGCGTCGTGCCCGTGGATCTGACGATGAGGAAGGTAAGCCTCGAGATGGGTTCAGACTTTGGCAGGACTATTGACACCTAGTGTGTAGTTCGCGCATAATTTGATAAACATCGCTGATTTTCTTTTGCAGAGGCTGTGTCAGGTCCAAAGCGATACCGGCGAGAACTGGAAGCAGAAGAGAAGCTCGAGGAATTGATGCTTCAGATAGGCGAGAAGGGCGAGAAAGTAGGGATGACAGTGTTTTTTACATCGAGATTAGAAAATTTGTTATTTATTTTGCATTCTTCTAGACTAATTCTGTGATTACGAGTAATTTGGAAGAAGCAGTTGCACTTTTGGAAAATGAATTCGCCGAGCACAAACCGAAAATCAAGACGGTTCTACTCGATTGGTATGACAGTCATGATTTGCAGAGTCACTTGCCATTTTTCCCAAGGCTCGTTTGAATTTAAGTGTTGTCGAGGTTCCTGAAAAAGTAACAATCTATTCAACGCTTTTGGGTTTATTGAGCGCGAAGAACTACAACTTTGGTGGCGAGGTGAGGCGAAGATCAGTTCTGAAAATCATAGTACCCATGACGAATCCATTTTAGGTCGTGGAAGGATTAGTTAATAATTTATTGCTTCATCTCCGTTCGTGTGATTTCGACAAAGCCTTGCATACAGTGATTTTCATCAGTAATTTGGTGAATTGTCGCGTAATTTCGTCGCAGTCGTTTTTGGCCCTTTTGGATAATTTCGTTGCAGTTACCGTCGAGCAGGGCATCCCGCAGGTAATGTGTTTATCGATCTTGATGTATCCTTCGTCAACGGGTTTGTGCTTTAGGGTCGTTCCGACTGGTTCACCTTTGCTGTGCTCTCCGCTCTTCCATACGTGGGCCGGGAATTGGCGGAGAAGCATGCCACGGTTCTCGAGCAGCTATTGGAAGGAATTGTAGCTTATTTGAAGTAGGGCTAAATCAGCTCACAGTCGGTTCATTGGCTAGTAAAGAATCGTTTTAGCAAACGCGAGAAATTTCACATTGGTCTTTTGCAAGTTTGGTCGTCGAATAAGCCGCATCAACAGGAGGAGGTAAATTTATTGGCGTCCTATCTTGTGATACTTGTGCTACTGTGCCTTTTCATTGAAGTATCTGGACTGTCTTTGGGCTCAAATCGACAAGCTACGATCTGATTCCTGGGAAGAGCATCACATTTCTCGCCACCATACAGCTTTCGAAAACGTGCTGGGCGAGGCATTACAGCACAATTTGCCGGCATTCGTTCCACCTCCGCACACGGACGCAAGCGTGTACCCTCTGCCGAGGGTCGTCTTTCGTTTATTTGATTATACTGATTGTCCCGAGGATGTGAGTGTCTGATTTGGACTCGTTTGGAACATCGCTTGGGTCTACATTTCTTGTTTTCTTATACAGGGCCCCGTACTGCCTGGAACGCATTCAATCGAAAGATTTCTGATTGAACAGGACCTGAACTGGATCATAAGGAGTAACCATTTGGAAAGGAAAACATGGTAAAAACTCTCACTCACTTATTTTTGATTGCATAAGTACAATGGTGCTTTCTTTTTCCAGCGCCGCTGCTCTCGTTAGCTATTCTCAACGGGGGAAAGTTCCGTTGAATTACATGATTCTGGAAGTGATTTTTGGCCAATTATTTCACTTACCCAAACCACCATATTTGGAGCTATTTTATGGCTCGTTACTGATCGAATTATGCAAACTTCAACCGAACAGCATGCCTCAAGTCCTGGCTCAGGCGGCTGAAATGCTGTATCAACGCGTAGACACGATGCAAGTGACGTGCTTCGATCGGTAAGTTTGGTTTGGATCGTCTACTTGTTTCGAATTTAAGGGACGCCATTATCATTTAGGTTCGTCGATTGGTTCGCTTACCATTTGTCGAACTTTCAGTTCCGATGGTCGTGGGACGACTGGTCGGACTGCTTGACGACGGAGCTGCTGCATGCAAAACAGCTGTTCGTTCGGGAAGTTTTAATGAAATGTTTGCGATTGTCTTATCATCAACGGGTCCTGGACATTATGCCAGCCAATTTCTCTCCGCTGTTGCCAACTAAGCCAGAACCAAATTTCAAATACGCTCGAGATGGTGCACGTAAGTTTTGAATGTGGATTGAGCAGAGTCGCTGAGAAATAGGCACATTTGTGGGACTTTTAGAGAATTTGCCTGGAACATCGATTGCGCAACAGTTGGCAAAATCGATTCGCGATAAGTGTACACCAGAAGAGGCGTTGGAACTTTTGGAGAAATGCCCGAATCCGGCGGGTAAAAATCGCATTCTGTTTATAGCTCGGTTGTGAATGATTTTGGTTTTTAGGCGATCAGAAGTTCAATCCGTTGAAAGTAGACGTTCTTTTGCTGACTTTATTGCACCTGGGTAGCAAATCGTTCAGCCATTCGTTTGCAGCTTTGGCCAAGTAGGAGCTTGTGGTTGTGCCTGGGAATGGATGGAAGGAGTGTTGTCATTGCATTGCAGGTACCACGTTGCACTAAAGTCGTTGACGGAGAAAATGCCGGAAGCTCAGCTCGTGCTCTTGGAGAGCTTGTACGAATTATGGAGTTCTCATTCGCAGGTGAGTGAGGAAAGGTTTTGGCAGGGACTCTGTTTAATTGGGTTCTGCTTTAGATGCTCGTTGTTATCGTCGACAAGTTGTTGAAGATGCAAATTGTGGAATGCGAGGCCGTCGTGCATTTTATTTTTTCGGACGCGGTAAAAGAAGACTTTTTGAGGTTTGTTTACTTGTTCTGATGAATTCGTCGTTTGCACTGTTGTGAGATGATCCTCCTTGCAGGATGTACGTCTGGGAAATCCTCTTATCGGCCACATCGAAGCTGGGTCGGCATGTTGATAAACTGAGGAAGGATGTGGAGAAAGCGAAGTCTAAAATGGTGAGTTGGTCGAAGTGGAATTGGTGGTTTGGAATGTGGAAATTTGTTGTTTCAGACAAAGGATGAGCCGATGAACAGTGACGAAGAGAAGGACGCTTCGACGACCAATGTCAAGACGGGGACGGGGGCAGTGGAGGCATTGGAAGCTAAGCTGGCTGGTGCCGAGGAAGTGCAATGCTCCATGTTTTTGACCTTGTTCCAGGTACTGTAAGGTGGTGCTGACACGAGCTATGTCAGTGGATAACCTGTGGTTCGGTTTCAGAAATTTGTTATTTTATTAAGCGAGCATTTGTTGAAATGCGAAAGCGAAGGCGTCAACTTTAACACTGATTGGTTTCTGTTGGCGGTGGGACGTCTGAAGCAGATTTTCTTGCTTGTGAGTAATCTGCAGGTTTGTGGTTGTGATTGCGGTTGAAGGGCAGACTGTTTCAGCATCACGACGAAGTGACCAAGATCATCGGCGCGTTGGAAGAGCACCTGTTCACGCACGATACGGACCCTCATATTTTGGAAGTGTTTCATCAGTTTTGCGCTTTGCATCGTTGAGAGACAGTGATTGTTTGATGGACTCGTTTCTGTTCCATATGTGTTCCAGGAATAAACTTTTTCGTTGACGGGTCCTTTGAAAAAGACTGGTGCGTATTAGACGCTGGCTTTCCGCCGTGCTTGGTTGGTTGGCGTGTTCTGCTGATGACGGGCTTGCCCTCTTTCAGGTCAAGAATGGAAGAAGTTGGTGTGTTAGTTGGTTACGCAGTGGACGGTGGGGCGAGAGGGGATCAGGCAGCTGGCACTTCCTTGTCTACCGAGAGCATTGGCGAAGTTCATGTTCGCGATGCGTTTCTTCAAGCGGTCTCGGCGGAGCCATCGAATTTTGCCTGCGGATCGTCGATATCGGAGAAATTATCTGCGACGAACACGAGTAGTTACTGTCGTCACGTGGGGGCTTCGGAGGAGAACAGCACGCATGTTGTCTTCTTCGCTAGTGCGGCTGATAAAACGGCGCCCGACACGGCAAGTATGTGGGCTGAAGTGTGTAGTCTTATTTGGGTTGGTCAGGTCGATTAGGGTCGTTCGTTTTCAGCAAAACAACATGCTAGCAAGGCTTACGAGTGCCCGTTTTGCCATCGTGAGTTCAACAACGGCTTTACGTTCAAGGTGAGTGATTTGGCTGGGGATCTCTTTCCAATGATTCTTTGATTGGTCTTCCTTACCAGGTCCATGTGCGAGGACACACGGGCAAACCGTACCAGTGCATGATATGCGGCCGAGCATTCGCGCAGAAGAACAATGCCAAGAGGCACATTGATCGGCACAAGGTAAGGATGAGGGACGGCGAGTGCCAGCTTGCGTGACACGGGTTGAGCCGTTTTTAAGGTGTACCCTCATTTGGCCGTCCAGAGATCGAACAAGGCCAGCAACGAGGAGGCAGCAGTTCTGTTAGAGCAGTTGGAGGCGCAGTCGAGTCGAGGGGCGGTGGTGCGGCAGCTGGACGGGTGCAAGGAGGTATGCTTTCATACTGATTCACACGGGGGTAACGATAGAATCACGATTTAGCTTGACGATCCCATTCGAATCGTGTATCGATGCCCGTATTGCAAGGATCTGTTCAACTGCTTCCGTTGTGTAAAGAGGCACGCTCCGGTTCATGAGGATAAGAAGGTATGTGACAGGGAATGAAGATGGGGCAATTTTGATTGTACCTTTGGTCTCTAGGTCTTTCAGTGTCCTGTGCGGACTTGTCGTCAGCTGCATCCAGAGCTCGAAGAGTTCTTGGTTCACCTGGGCTCGCACGGTAACTTGTCGTACGACTGTCCTATCTGTGGAAAGAAATACGATTCGCTGTCCGATATCGGCCTGCACCAGTGCGCCCATGTGATACTGAATGAAAGACGGTCGTTCGCCAAAAAGTAAGGCAGGTCAGAGAATACTTGGGCCGCCAGGGAGAACGGACTTTGTCTTTGCAGGTCCTGTCGGTGTGTCGAGTGCGGTGATGTTTTCAAGTCCTTGCAGTCGTTGGAAAGACACTGCGCTCAGACGACTCACCGATATCGATGCGTTCGGTGCAAGAGTGTGTACTGCAGTGCCAGGAGGTTGAGGAAACATCTCAAGTCGCACGGAGCAGATGCCAAGTTCGTGTGTTCCATTTGCAGCAAGTCCTATTCGCACGCGTGGACATTAAAGGTAGGGCCTGCCCGAGTAAGCCAGTGAATCTTACAAATAGGCATCTTTTTAGTGGCATACAAAGAACGTGCACGGAACAGCTAACACCGAATTTCCGTGTTCCAAGTGCCCAAAAGTGTTTAAACGACGAGATGTGCTCCGGCGGCACGAAGCCAGTGTTCATAGTCCAGCTTCGCTTTTTCATTGCACTTTCGATGGGTGCGAAAAGACGTTCAAGCGACAGGACAGACTGAAAGAACACGTCTTGACTCATGGGGATGTCAGGAAACATCGGTGCGAGGTGTGCGGTAAGTGGAGGGGGGATGAATCATCTGACATTCTGACGATTGTGTGTTTTAGGGAAGTCATTCATTCGACTGCAAGCGTGCAAGATGCATGTGAGGTCGGTTCATGAAAAGGCGTATAAGTTCCACTGCGGCTTGTGTGAAAAAGGATTCAACAGGTCTGATAAATTTGATGCCCATAAGAAACGCTGTGTGAAATAACCTGTTGTCGCTATTATACGCGCCAGTGTCACGTAAAAAGCACCTTGACCTGACTGATAGTAGTCCCAGCTTGAAGAACTTGAGTGTGGTCATGAAAATTGTGTAGTGTTAATGTTACTCGAAACTTTTTCAAATTTGCCGCGGGGCGCTTTGAACCTGACCATAAGCTCCAGTAGAAAATGGATTTGTGCGCGGCGGCCATGTTTCGCAGTCTGCGGCCCCACATGTTTTCTGTACATTTTCATTGTGGCAAGCAAAATTTTAGGAAACGCGTCGACTATTCGCATTCATTTCGTTTTGATTGAAGACATAGTGTTTATCGCTTCCGTTTCTTTGCTGTGAAAAGGTTAATCGTCAAACACTACGTTCGTTTTCATCAAGCATTCGAAATTTTCGCTTCGTCGAAACGGGAACGTTCACCGTAGGAAAGAAGAATTTTTGAAGGGGTACTTGCGTTACCGTGTTTTTATTTTGGCCAATTCGTCGGTTTGACGCGAAATTACCTGAACGTTTTCAAAACTAACTCAAAGTCGAAACGAAACCGATTTTTGACAATCGAAATCGAATTAGCCTACAGTACCTTCTACAACCAACCGTGGATGACTAATGTAAGCAACGACGTAGGTAGTACTTATCGATTTCTTTTACCCGTCCCCTACGTAAGTATACAGGCTCACTGAAAATGCGCACGTATAGGCTTCGTATGCTTCGCGTCGGTGAAGCTTCGCATTAGGAATATGCTCTATTGAAGACATGGTATGTTGAAACTGCATCTCACCTATGATTGTGTCAACTGATCGTGAGCCTACAAAACCAATTACCGTGTCGCGCAACGGCTATACAGCAACAAGACCATAGTATTTACCGAAATCCGGCTTCTAACCGAATTAAGGGCCACGCACTTCGGAAACCTGACGAAAGCAGGCTTCACCATTGAATTCTGGTGATATGCAAGGTAACTCAGGACTGTATAACCGAAACGTAATTCTTTGCGGACCTGCTGTTGTAACACACGACTACTTGTTGCGCAACGACGTCGATGCTGCCCTGTTTTGGCCCCATTGCAACAAGTAGGAGGTTCGACCTGATCTCTCGTTCGAAAAGATACTGACAGGTACGGTTTATTTCGTTACAGTAGTGTGCGAGCTGGGCGCCGTACGGTATTCTTGATTTTTGCGTACCTCTGTCGATGACGGGGATGGTTTCAGCCTCTTTGAGCCACGGTGCCATCAGGAACTGTTTTGGTGTACCTGCGCTAAAGGAAACCGGGCATGGTCGGCAAAGTTTTATAAGGGCAGGCTAGCTTGTACTTCGGGCTTTTTCGTTTTCATCCAATGGAGCCGGTGCTGCCGCCTCTTTGTAGAAGGCGTATGTTTTTACTCTTCAAAAAATGAGGCACACTGTTGCGTAATCGAGCTTTATTGACATTATTTGCCAACAACTCTCACAACCTGGCTGGCTTCGCGCACTGACCTCTAGGTTGACCGATGTCTGATAGCGTCATCTCTAGACAACTGCAAGCGCCAATCAGTGATAACTAGTGCATCGCACTATATTTCGGATTGTGTTTTTCACTGCATGAATGAATATATAGGCTATGTGAAGCGACAGATCTGCGGACGTGTGCTGCACTATCAATGCCATCTGTGTCTGCACCTTACCATTAGGAGTAGGAGTACCTTGAGCGAACATGGGGGAGGGGGGCGAGTCAGGTCCTGTGTGCTCGAGAAGCAGCTTACTTTAATAATCAGACAATCATCGAGAAGCCAGAACTACAGTATGCATATACACGCTATGTAATACCAGCGGAGCGCAGCCAAGTAATCATCTGTCTATAATTTCACAGATCGACAAGAAAAATAACGAAAAACTAGTTCGTTCGATTAATCGACAAACGGCTAGATGACAAAAATTTGGGGACGAAGGGTCGGAATGAAAAGATGACACCACTTGCCATTGGAACATCTGACAATGCGAGCGAAATACCAAACCGTAAATGCATTTATTGCAGTAGAGTGATCTGGACTTGTGCTTCGTTAAGTTTTTCATATACGAAACCTAGTAGGATTCTGCGATAGGCCAAACTGCAGAAGAGAGCATACAGGCTGGGCTGTGAGGATAATCCGCGTGTTAGCTAGCGTGTTTCGTCCTGCTGACCGTGAGCTCAGTGTCGCGATGAGAAACGAACTCGAACTGGCGCGCGAGATACTTGCCTGACCGGTAACGTAAAAGAACTGTCAACTGGCAGACCGTGTAGACAGGATTGTCCATCTCACGAAAATCTAGACCGACCAAATGCTTGAGCACGAGATAATTGAATTCAGGGCTTTTCTTACGCATCAGTCCTTGTTTTGAAGCACCCGTAAATTTCCTTTTTGTAAATTTTAAAATTCTGTGCTTTTGTCTTGGACTAATTTTGAAAGCCTGCGACTAGGGCTAGGTATTTTTGACTGGCGGTGTTCGAGGGGTCATACAGTAAGCGAGCATGCTGAAAACTAAAAAAGTCAGGGAGTCTAAAACGTGTCTTTAAAACCTGGAGAAATAAGAATTTTTGAGCTAAAACAAGGAAACTTTTGAGAGACTGCTATTGAAGTCTCAATTTTGAATCACCTGCCTTTTTGTGCATCTGTTGATCATGCTAGAAGTCCATATGGATCTAGTCTTGCTGGGGCAGCGTGAAAATAATCAAAAAAAAAATCGAATTTTTTTTGTCTGGGAAACCTGGTAAAATCAGGGGAAATCCATTCCTTGTGTGAACCCTGGATACGTTCGTGTACGTTCACTTAGGTGGGGGTCGAAGCATGCTTAATTTGCACGGTGGTGCTCCAACGAAAGAGAGTCGTAATTTTCAGATTTTTGTTATGAGTACAACCAATTAGTTTTCAATTTCGTAAGCTGAAAAGTTGCAATGAAGGATATGATCGGGGACTGGGCAATAAGGCGGACTCGACTGTATGGCATCACAGATGGCCTAGTTGCACCAGAGACTGAAAAACTTGACGAGTGCTAGTCTGACCACGACAACAGTCGCTGTTTGGTCAATCTTGGTGATTTTCGTCAGGATGACTTGTAGGATTCAGGGGGTGATATCCCTCATTATGACCCTGGTGCTCATTTGGGACCAGTTTTTGGAGATCCCTTAGAAATACAGTTTACTATTTGAAGTATTGGAAGCCTGGTTACTGTGGCTGAAAATGGGACCAACCATTTGGATGCTCACACCATTTGGACCATTTGATTTGGATGGTCTGCCCGAAAGGGAGGAGGCTGAAGAATAGTATTGCCTCATCGAGAAGTGGTCAGAAGGAAGTCTTGGTCGTAGATGAATTTGGGACAGTGGTTCTGTACTGCAATAATATACTGTGCTCATTCTGGGCCCTCTCCCATTGTCCGTGCTGTAGAAGGCTAGCAGAGATAACCCCGTCCCGTATTTCATGCGGGAGAATTCTACTCGTTTATGTGCAGTATGATGTGCGAGTGTGATTCTCCCGCAGCAGCTGTTTGTGTTAGCACCCTTTCAGCTAGTCAAGAGGCCCACCAGTGCAAGATTTTAGTCGGTTCAGGCTGATTTTACTCATAGGTTTATCAGGTACTTACAATATGCAAGTGGGGTGTGTGACGGAGGCAAGTAATCTGATCCGCCTAACGATGAGGGAGCCAAACGTAAAAACCCAAGCATTTTTGTGGAAAATTTTGCGAAAAGGGTTTTTCAGCGTAACCTAAATTGTGCCCAGGACTTTGTAGGGGAACCTTGTTTTCACCTTTCAGAAATCTTGGCGAGGCAGGTGTTTGTTCCTGTAGCTTGAAGTCTGTACAGATGAGCACTCCCTTCAGCCAGTCACAGAGACTGCTGTGCTGCAGGTCATGGTGCGGTCAGGTTACAGTATGCCTCTCTGGATGCCAGTGTGAGTCAGTCATGTTATGGGTCAGTACCAGTGGCAGTGCGCATTCGAGGAGTGAGTGCTTGGATCGAAGGCCAGCTTTCAAAACATGATTCATATCTTAAAGACTGGCTTTCGGGAAAGCAGGACGTGATCGGGGAGGGGTCATATGGCATGGCGTTCGGACTGTGGACTGCGGACTCGTTGTCATAACTTGTTGGAGGACTGATTGAGTCCAGTCTAAGTAAGATAGGACAGGTCGATGAGTTAGCGTCAGACGATTGGTGGGGTCCATATTTTTGGAAAGTAGAGTCGGATTTGTAGTCGAAAGTACTGCAGTGATTCCATTCCTCCTTACCAGGTCGGATCTCTTTTGAATCGTAATGGCGCGAGTGTGATGTACCAGAATGACACGGCGGGCGTACGATCAGTTTCACTGCCTTGGATGAAAGAGCAGGCGACAAATGGCGCAGCACTGCAGCAATAGCACGATTGCCTGGCTAATGAGGTCCCTTGCTTTCTAAGCACAATACACTGGTGGTAGCAGCATTACTTTTGTGTTTAGGTGTCTAATCCGCTTACACAATGAATAACGGAGTCATAATTCGTCTGCAGAAATTGCCCTGGGAGGCGGCATCAGCCGACGTTCGGGAGTTCTTTCATGGTCTGTATATACCCGATGGGGGAGTGCACATTGTGGGCGGTCGAGACGGCGATGCGTTCATCGCCTTCGGCAGCGATGAAGACGCTCGTCGAGCTATGCGTCTCGATGGCAAACGGATTAAGAATTCCAAGGTTAAGCTATTCCTGAGCAGCCGTGTCGAAATGCAACAAGTGATCGACAAAGCCCGAATGGAAATGCAGCAGAGTGTCAGTCAGAATGCACCGGGCGGTGGGGAACCGAAGCATCGGTTGTCGCAAGAGAAACGGCGTCGCAGTCGGAGCAGAAGTGCTGACCGGCATCACAGGTCGAGGAGCCGTTCGCAAGATCGCCATCGAGTCAAGGGCGCGGCCAATCCGGTTCCACAGCCCCCTCCGCAACTGCCAGCCACGCCCATATCAGGATTTTCGTCATTCCGAAATGAACCAGTGGATTCGGGGCCGAGGTACCCATCTGGACGAGGTGTGCTGGACAGAAGCGGACCTCCCGATGGACGCCTGCTGGACCGTGGAGCGGGTGATCAACCGCCCAATCGATACTTTCCGTCTCGTTCGCAAGAACCCCCTCCATTCCCGCTGCGTCGAGAAACTGGCGGGCTTGGGCCGACTCAAGTGGCCCCGTCGTTTCAGGGCTCTAATGGAAATGGTCGCATGGGGCCGAATGTCGGTGAAGGGTTCGGAGGGCCACCGCAACTAGTTCGACCAGCATTGATGGCTCTTTCTCACGGCCCTGGTGGTGGAGCGAATAAAGTTAATGAGCCGCCCGGATTTCACAGTTCGGGTGCCCGACCAAGAATGGAAGCCCGTGTCGATCCGTCGATCGAATCAAAGCCAGCGCCCATGATGAATATGGAACCGAATCCGCCGTTTGGAATCCAGCAGCAAGGACCGCCACCACCAGGGAGACCATCGAGGAGGGCTCTGTTGCCGGCGCCAGAGGAAATGTCAGATCCGATACCAGAATTTGGAGGCGAGCCCAGGAATTTCGATGGTCCGCCAGTGGCAGGCATATTCCCACCTTCGACTTTGAATCCTGGCTTGGATATGCAACAGCGACAGCCTCCTCAACAGCTGTTGCCAAATCGGCCGAGTCAACCGTTCATCGATCACCCTATGCCCAACGAGTGGCCTGTGGAGAGCAATTTGCCACAACAGGTCCTTCCCTTCAATCCCGCTCCTCACGGCCGACCAACTTTGCTGATGCCTCCGACATTGCCGAAGAAGGACGTCGGCTTATCCGTATTGATGGCAGCCGTGCCGCCCTCCTTGCTGAAGTATGCAGCCATCCGGGAATTCTTCTATCCCCTCGATTTGGAGGGTGCCAACAGCATCAAGGTGGCGGTGGACGAGTATGGCCAACGAACGGGCCAGGTCTATTGCAAGTTTTTGACGGTGGAGGACGCCGAGCGAGCGTTGTCTTACACTGGTCGGGAGCAGATCTACATTCGGGCGTGCAGTAACGAGGAGTTCGAGAGTGCTGTCGATGGCGGCCTGGCTCGGCAGCGGTCCAGGAGCAAGGATCGGGACAGCGATGGGAGCTCGCACAGGGGTCGAAGGTAAGGCTGAGGGATTAGTCTGTACCACCTGACAAGGGCGTAGAGTGCTGTAGCCCAATTATTTCATGCCGGGCGCAGATTCAGCTTGTTTCTTCTTTCAGGGACGATTCGCGCAGTCGCTCGGGCCTGAACGACTACAGGGAAGGAGGAAGCAGCAAATACGACGACTTTGTGTTGGAAGTGTCCAACATACCGTACAAGGCCGTTCAACGGGACCTTCGGTACATGTTCGAACATTTTCGCCCTCTCGAAATTCGTCGCCTGTACAAACACCACCACGCCAATGGAAAAGTCGTGACGTCGGATACCGCATTTGTCATTTTTGAGAACGTAAGTTGGCCGTTGTGTGGCTGTACGGTATGGGCAAGGAGTGCTTGGTCGGCTGAAAAGGTCGGCAAGGGTTTCCATGCCTGCTTTACCCCTCCCCCTTGGGGGAAAAGGACCCTATTCATTGACCTGTGATGAAGGAATGTTGATTCCTGAAAATATGCAAATCAGCCACTCCTTTTTTGGGATCCGGCTCTGGTCCATATGGTCCGGGTCCGAGTCTGGTCCGGTATGGTCATCTGGGACAATCAATGCAGGTGGTCCTTTGTAGGAGAAAGACGTGTCGTCCGCACTGAGGATGCGCGATCACCGCATGTTGGACCGTGAAGTGCGTCTGAAACGCAGCGGTATGGCGGCCATGGAAGACACGTTCAAGCGAGCACCGCCGCCGCCCGAAGAAGCCGTGGCCGAATGGGTTATTCATAGGAGACGAGACCGACGACAAGACCGCCCCGACAGGACTGTCTCGCGTTCCCCGCCTCGACACCGTTCGCCAGAGTTGCCTTACCAGCGCCCGACCAGTCCTTATCATCGACCACCGGCTTCCAAGCAAGAACTGTCCCGCGGAGCATCGCCAGTCGTCACGTCGACTCCGGCATCGACGTTTGCCTATACGTGCGTGTGTATGAAGGGAGTGGCCATGAATGCGACGAACCGCGATGTGGCGTCGTTTTTTGCTGGCCTCAGTATTGTACCGAATGGAATACGAATCCTGAAAGGCACTCCGGGCGTGTCCTATGTCGAATTCGCAACTGCGGGCGATTGTGAGCAAGCGTCGAAGAAGGACCGATCGTACATTGGGACGCAAATGGTCACTGTCCGCCCGTGCACCAAGGAGGAAGTGATGGAAGCCGTGCATAAGCAATTCGGATTGAACGGTGGAGGCAATGGGGGCAACAGTCCGCAGATGCAGTTGTTGTCGACCGGCGAGTCGACGCCGGTGGCTATGTCGAATCAAAGCCAACAATTTTTCGATGTCGCCAGGCCAGTCGCAATGAAGAACGAGTCCTTGTTTGTCGATCAATCGAATCCCCATTTGCAACAGCAGAAGGGCGAAGATCAGACGAAACTGCTCTACTTGCAGCAACTGGCTGCTCTGGCCAAACAGCAGGAGGAAGAGACTGGCATTGGTGGAAAGCTGATGATGGATCTGAACCAAGTGGAGATGACCAGCACTGGCCAGTTCCCCGTATCCGATATGTCCGACATGCCACCCATCGATCCAGAAGTGGTGTGCAGCATCGGAATCCCAGGGTGCGTGGTCGCCTTGCACAACTTGCCGCCCAGGATCACTTTGGAAGAGATATGCCAGCTGTTCCAAGCCTACCAGCTGATCGACGATAGCGTGCGCATGCACTACAGCAATACTGGCGAACCCACGGGGGACTGCCTGCTGGCATTCGCCACGGCACTCGATGCCCAGACGGCCTGCGCCAATGTGAATGGGACAGTGATCGGGGGACAGCTGATAAAGATGTACGTGGTGCCCACGTGAGTGGAATGACGTATTTAGTGTTCACTGTTTGCGTGTCAGAAATCGGAATTTGAGTTGACTCGTGCTGGGAAAGTGGAATTATGTAAAGGGCATGTTGGTAATGGGTGTGACCGCTAACGTGGTCAGTTGTGTCTTGCGTAAAAAAGGGATAAAAAGTGTTGACTTTGATTACAAGTAGTGATGAGGCAGGATGCCCTGGGAATGTCCCTGTGCCAGAATTTTGGATTTACCGCGCTTGAGCATCACTCATTGCCAGATTGCGATAAGCGGCTGCGGGGATGGTGTGCGCCGCGTGTTCATTGGCGAGGAATCCTCGGATTTGCATGCACCGTTGGATTTCGATTGTAAAGAAAACAGGAAATTGGGAATTTGGTCAAAATTATTTATTTTGAGCATCAGCTTTGCGCTTTGCCGTTTGACACAGTGGAAATCTTATTTTATTAGTCAAAAATCCTTAGTTGTTGAGTTTCACGATGATTCCTGCCGTGCAGACCGCTATTGAAAAACTTGACCAAGTGAAAAATAAACTGGGACGTTCGTTGGGCGCTCCGATGCGATTACGGGATCTTATCAGACAGGTACGGCGGGCTCCAGATGTGTTTTTATACAGTAATATGTAATTTTTCCTTATGTCCGGGCTTTACTGAAGTGGGGTTTGGTGGTTGGTTTTTATGTTACCCCTGGTCTACTGTAAGGATGGGTAAAGTGGACCTAATCCGGAGCAGCTCTTAAACCGGAACGTTTAGATTCCACATCAAATCTGATGCCTTACTGTTTTTGACGAGGCTTTTCGGAAGAAGACAGTGCCAGTGTTGTTTCAATCTTGGTTTTCAAAAGACCCGTAAAACCGACCAGTACGTACCAAGACCCCGCTAAGTCCTTCTGGTGTTCCGAATTAGGTCCGAAGTAAGCCTAAACCGGAAGGAGTGCGCTGCTTTAAAGTCTTACCGCCAAGCGTGAGCTGCGATAAAACAAAATTTTGGAGCTGTTTTCGCCGCGGGTTCAGTGTCAGATGAAAATTGAAAATTGAAAATACGCCGCCTCTTGCTTATCTTGTTAGACATACGGGGACCTGGATTTTGGCACTTTACCCCCCCCCCCCCCCCCCTCGTCTAATTTGTATGTAGGACACCATACTGTATTTTTTATGATTGAAGTTTTTGGCTTATCCAATTTAACATTGCTTGCAGAACAGAATTTGGTTTTTTAGGTACGTGCAGCTCGAACAGCCGCAGAAGAGCGTGCAGTTGTGCAAAAAGAATGCGCCAATATTCGTGAAACGTTTCGCGAAGAAGACAACACGTGGCGATGTCGTAATGTGGCCAAGCTATTGTATATTCACATGTTGGGTTATCCTGCTCATTTTGGTCAAGTAAGTAATTTTATTTTGATGTCTGAAAGATCTGAATCCGAGAGATCAAGCGGGAAAAACCATGAGCTGAATATCTAATGCTTGTTTTAAAGTAGCCGAAAGATGTTTGTGCCTTTGTCTCCGTATCGCCTGTATAACTGGAATTTTATTTGTTTTAGCTTGAGTGCCTGAAGTTAATCGCATCACAGCGTTTCACGGATAAGCGGATTGGTTATTTAGGGGCAATGCTTCTGCTGGACGAGCGTAGTGACGTTCATTTGTTGATCACGAATTCAATGAAGAAGTATGTTTGCGTAGTTTTCTACTTTTTAGCATTTCTGATAATCTTGTCGTTTAGTGACTTGAACGCCCAATCTCAATTCGTTACCGGATTGGCGTTATGCACATTGGGCGCGATTTGTTCGCAAGAAATGTGCCGGGACTTGGCAGGCGAAGTGGAGCGTTTAATAAAGTCATCCAATACTTATCTACGGAAAAAGGTACATTTGTTTCTTCGAGTTTTGATCTTTGTCTGCGTATTTATTATTTTAGGCCGCTTTGTGCGCTTTTCGAATTATTCGCAAAGTACCTGACTTGATGGAAATGTTCATCCCCGCCACAAGAGTGTTATTGAGTGAGAAAAATCACGGTGAGGTTGCAATTATTACGGTGGGGTTCTTGCAAGCGATCATAATTTTGTGCAGGCGTATTGATCAGTGCTATTTCTCTTATTCACGAAATGTCGGAGCGCAGTACTGATGTATTGAATCACTTTAAACGCGTAAGTTTTACAACGATTCCTCGTCACTCCGTCTAAAAAATGACGCTTTGCGGTTTCAGCTCGTTCCCAATTTGGTCAGGATCCTAAAGAATTTATTAATGTCTGGCTATTCTCCTGAACACGACGTCACTGGTATTAGTGATCCATTCTTGCAGGTATGCCAACCATGGAGTGGATGTTCATTTGTGTGTTAGAAATCTTTGATGTTTAGATAAAAATTTTGAAACTGCTACGCCAGTTGGGTAAGAACGATCCGGAATGTAGCGAGGCGATGAACGACATCTTAGCGCAGGTAAGATTCGTTGAGGAGATAACTCGTTTTGCCAAGCGATGACTGATTTATTCATGTGTTTGTTCAGGTTGCCACAAACACGGAATCGAGCAAAAATGTTGGAAATGCTATTCTCTACGAAACGGTGCTGACCATTATGGACATTCAATCTGAAAGCGGTCTTCGCGTGTTGGCTATCAATATTTTGGGACGATTTTTGTTGAATCCTGATAAAAACATTCGGTAAGCGTGCTCTTGTTTGATCATGTGTAAGAGTGAATGCGCTTCAACCGTGGTCCGTTTAGTTACGTGGCTCTCAATACCCTACTTACGACGGTTCACGTTGACAATAACGCTGTTCAGCGTCATCGTACGACAATTGTTGACTGTTTGAAAGACCCAGACGTGTCCATTAAAAAGTAATGATGGTCTTTTGGGAAGCCTGTGATCTTATTAGCGAATTCTTTTATAGGCGAGCCATCGAATTATGTTTTGCGTTGATGAATTCGACTAATATTCGAAGTATGACCAAAGAAATACTCATCTTCTTGGAGACGGCTGAGCCAGAGTTCAAGTCATTGTGCGCTTCAAATATGTACATTGCCGCGCACAAGTAAGTTCAGCTTTTGTCGTGTTTTGTGGAGCTAAAACACGTGAGAATGTTTTTCAGGTATGCTCCTGATCGTCGATGGCACTTTGATACCATGTTAAAAGTTCTGAAGACGGTGGGTTTGATTTCGTGCTTGGAAGGTGCTGGTCGTGAACTGCGGTTATGTTTAGGCTGGAAACAACGTGCCGGACGATGTCATAAGTAGCATGATTCAAATGATTTCGGAGAATAACGAGTTGCAAGCGTACGCCGCCATTAATTTGTTTATTGCCGTCAAGGAGGATGCAACGGCTGCACAACCGCTCGCACAGGTAATAGTAGAGAGTGCCTTGGTGTTGGATGTATTTTGAAAAAATGTGTGTTGCAGGTTGGCTGTTGGTGTGTCGGCGAGTTTGGGGATATAATGCTGACAAATCAGGAGGCCGAGGACGTGGCGCCATATCGGGTACGTTAGTCTGTGCTCGGACGGCAGTGGGGTTTGCAGGCTGACTTTGTTTCAGATCAGTGAGCACGATGTGATAAACTTACTCGAGCGGGTTTTGTTGAGCAGTTTGTCGACTGTTGTGACGAAAGAGTACTCGCTGATGGCCATGATCAAATTGAGCACTCGATTCGGGCAAGTGGACGAAGCTATTCGATCAGCGATTACCGTTTTTGGATCCAATATGAATCTAGAATTGCAGCAGCGTTCAGCTGAGTTTGTGGAACTGTTGAAAAAGCATGGATTGAGGTAATGAATGAGATAGTTTACTCTTGCGGAGATTTTCTTAGGTTTTTCCTTTGTGTAGAAGCGCGCTTCTCGAACGGATGCCAGTAATAACCAGTAAATCCTTGCATGCTGCTGCTGCGCCGATAGAGAATGGCGATATCGTTGGTTTATCGGAAAGTGCAACGGTCGATGACGAATTAGATGCTCTGGGTTCGCGGGAAGCACCGCCCGCAAAGTCAACGGCGGAAAAGGGGAAGCATGAACAGGATTTGTGGGGTTTATTGAACGACGTGCCAGCTCCATCTGTGTTCGCTAATTTATCAGCCGCCGTTCCTGGTGCGGCAGCGATCGGCACAGCGGCAAGTGCTGGCTTGGACATTTTTGCATCAACTACTGCAACCACGAATGCGGCGGCCAATGATTTATTTGGCTTGCTAGATTCAGGAGCGCCAGGTTGGTGGTTTCCCTTATCTGATTTTCTTTGATAGTTTCTGCCTTTTTAGTAGCCTCCGTGCAAACGGCTCCTGTCACGGCAGCTGCGACGCAACCGTCTGCATTCGGTGGTCTGACTAACGGCGCTGGCAATAATGACCTGGACCTCTTTGGAGGTCTCGGGGCTTCATCTGCGCCAGGTAAATGTCCCGGTATCTGTAGTTGCTCTCTTGCCTGTTCACAGTTATTTGGATTGCAGCTGCCCATGCTCCCATGGTTGTGTTCGATCAAGCCGGTTTGCGCATTGAGTTCACTTGTGAGAAAGCAGCCGACGTTCCGACCCAAATGACAATAAAACTATCGGCGAAAAATAGCACAGCTATTCCCATGGAAGGGTTCTTGTTTCAAGCGGCTGTAACAAAGGTAGGTGTCGCCCTGTAATGAGCATGTTTGTGCGCTCTACCTCTGACTTGTTTGCACAGGAGGCTGGCGTTTGCTTTGCGGGCTTGGGAGGGAATGGTTTTCGTTGAAGCATAGGGGATGGCCTAATTAGTAATGGGCGTTTTCGTTGCAGGCGTTCCAGATTCAAATGATGCCTCCCTCGGCTACGACCGTGGCTCCTAATGGGATGGGAACAGTGACGCAGGTCATGGTTATCCAGCGGACAGCAGCGGCGCAAGCGGTAAGTGCTGTGCTTTGCTCATTTGTGCTTGGCTAGTAATCGATTTTGGTTTAGCTCCGGATGCGTGTGAAAATCAACTATTCGCAGAACGGACAACCGATAACACATCAAACGGAAGTGAACAACTTTTCTGTTCAATTTTAAAGTTGCGCTGGAATGCGGCTTATCGGCGAGTGGTCGGCAGGTGTCGCTGTAGTTCTGGCACGCTTTGAAGCATCGTGCATTGCTGTGATTCTTTGATAATGGACTGTGCTGCGCATGAGGTGAGGAGATGAAGCGGATGTTGGATGTCTTTGGTTCAGTGTTATCACCGTCCTCGTTCCTGTCTTATATAACATTGTCGTAGCGACCCCTACACCTAGGGAAGTTTTCCAACACGTTTTGTATCGGCAGTGATATTCGGTTTGTATTGTTTATTTCGTGGGTTTGTAAACGGAAATTCGGAATCGTGGTTTGTTTAAAACTATAGTTCAGCTGATCGTGAGCTTTACGGTGCCCGCTAATTTTGACGATTTTGCCTTACCGCGGTTCTGCAATAAGGCTTGTGTTGTCTGCATTACCCGCGAATGTCTGATGTTCAGGCAATAGTGGAAGAACGGGATAGAATTTCGTTTTCTAAATTATGCTCTCCGTAAAATGGCTTCAAAACACAAGGAAGGGATCAAAGAAAAATTAAAAACTTTGTTTCATATATCGAAGGACGAGGCTGGTGGGGACGGTGGCGAGCATTATCATGGCCGTGGAATTCATCGATCGTCGAGTGTGCACGCCTTCATCACACCCTCGATTTTACGATCAGTGGGCCCCGAGTCGGATGTATCTTCTCGATTGAAAGCGTTATCTGAATTGAAGCCTCTAGTGTCGACGAAATTATTAGAAGATGGTGCAGTGGAGAATTTGTGGCTATGCATTCAAGATTTGGTAAATTCGGTGGACTCGACACAAAGGCAAGCTGGTATGGAATTTATGGTGGCATTATGCAAGGGCCAGGCCAGTCGAATGGGATTATGTCGGTTGATGTTCTTTGAGCATTTCAAGAAGGTCGGTTCGGTGGCTGGCGACGAAAATGGGGGAAATCCACTGGCTTTGTATACGGACCTGTTGAAAGCGTTGTGCCGAGAAGGTCAGGATGTCGGCGATTTCGAAGAAGAAATTGGTTCTCTTTGTTTGACATTTCTTTACGAATATTTACGTCGCGGATCGGATGCAACGGAATTGTTACGTTTATTACAAAACTTGATAAAATTTCATTCTGCGTACTTCGACGAAGACGTGATGCGGAATTGTGTTCGTTATGTC
The DNA here is from genome assembly GCA_030248295.1 of Mesodorylaimus sp. YZB2_4. Classification (NCBI taxonomy): domain Eukaryota; kingdom Metazoa; phylum Nematoda; class Enoplea; order Dorylaimida; family Dorylaimidae; genus Mesodorylaimus; species Mesodorylaimus sp. YZB2_4. The sequence goes on from JASANH010000741.1 coordinate 51,417, forward strand.
TGCATTATCGCGTGCCGGACCAAAAGTGGATCCCCGGAGCCGAGCGATGAGATCGTGTGCTGCTTGAATGTCCTGGACGCCATCCTGTGCTACGGTGTATGGCCAGGGGGAACGTTGCTGGTGGTCGTGACGGCCTTGTGCAAGTTGGTCAATGCGAAACTGTTGTGCGAGCACTGTTGGATGTTCATGCGCAACTTATTGGGAAGCCATCTCGGACACGGAACTGTCTACACCATGTGCAGTTTGATGCAAGCGGCCGAAACGTATCCGGATGAGGGCGTACTACGTGGCGCAGTCTTCTTCGTCGGGGCGTCATTGTGGGGTGCTCAGCAAGTGGACGGTCTTCGACATACGCCTGGCTCCGTGCTCTCGTCCATGTTGCGGTCTCTGGGATCGAATAGCGTAATTGTGGCCTATGAAGTTGTCATCTGGGTTCAACGTCTGGTCCAGAAATACGGCAAGGACTTACAACTTTTGACTTGGGATCTAGTACTGCAAATATTGGAGCGTATTTTCGAGGTGGCTGAAGCTAATGCCCTTCCTCCAGCCAGTAATGTGACTATGCTGTGCCACGACGCGCTGACATCGATCGAACAACTGCACGAATCCCATCGATTCAATGGCTCGCTGGAACAGTTATTTATCCTCATCGAGAACGTAGCAAAGCACCGACCCGAGGGATCGATTTTGCGTCTTATGGCTTATCGAACGCAGTCGTTGAGCCCCAGCAGAGGTATGTCGTACTGTCTAGTGTTCTCTTCACTGGCTGATAACTGTTTCAGGTAACTGGCTGAGTCAACTGCACGCACTCTTGGACACCTACTACAATCGAGACGCTCGCTCCAACGTGCGTATAGAAGCTGTTCGTATTCTCCGCAATTTGTACGTTGAACATCGTCATTTGCACAGCGACGAGCTGGTGGAGGTCGTCGTGTTACCAGTGTTCGCAGAAGTCGACAGCGAATCGGATTACGAAGTCCAAGCTAACGTCATCAATTTAATCGTGGACATGGCCAAAACGACTAGTCAAAACTGTTTTATCGAACTGGTCGCCATATTGGAAAAAACATTGAATCATCGGCTGGAAAAGATCGATTTAAAAACACCGAATCAGGAAGAATTACGTCAATACTTTATCAATATCGAGTGCGCATTAGACGGTTTGATCGAAATTCTGAAAGTGAAATGGTGTTGTACGCCAGCCACGGAAGCATTGCACGTTTTGGACTTACTAACGGCGCACATTCAGTTGCTGTATTCTCGGGATATTTGCGACAAACTCGGCTCGTCCGCTCGCGCTTGTGGATTGAAATTTTTGTTGAGCCTCGGCGCCGAGATCGGGACTCAACGGCTGGTGTACAAGGAACCAATGTCGGGGCAGTTGGTGGCCAGTGCTTTCATTGTTTGCGCCGATCCCGACCAAGAGACGTCGCCCCCGCTGTCGCCCTTGACTGGTAACTACGCGAGCAGTGGACGGGTGGTCGATTTCTCGGCCAGTCAAGTCATTCAAACGTTCGCCCGGTGTATCCAGAAAGAGCGGCAATGGCAAGTGCTGCGGATACTGCTGACCGAAATGCCGGCTTTCCTTCTGAGCAGACGACTGGCATTGTCGGATGTCGAAGGCGTGGCTTCGATTTGTTCGTCCGCCTTCCGATTGTGCACTGATTCGAAAGGTCCTCTGGGTATTTACCAGGGATCTGAAAAGTTGACGATCGCTGACGTAAAAGAGAACGCGTTCTCTTTGCTCACCGGATTGATTCCTTATCGATCGTACTTCGACGAGAGATTGCAAAAAGATTTGGCCTCCACGATACAAAATGGAATCACGAACAAGGCCGGCTATGCTATCATTTCGACCATCAGCTGTTTGTTGGAAATGCCGGATATCATGGCTCCCACGATTCGCGATTTGGTTCGTCGACTCGGTGACTTGCCATCAGCACCGACCATCGCGATTCCTGTATTGGAACTGCTGAGCACGCTGATGAGGATGCAAAATTTGTACAAAGACTTTAGTCCAGACGATTTCGAGAGTGTATTCAAGGCGTTGACGTCGTATGTGGATCCGTTCATGCTTACTGATTATATCGTTGCCATGGCTTATCAAGTGCTCTTTCGGTGGTTTCTGAGGGCGCCGATGTCGTTGCGGCCGCGTTTGGCACAGGTGAGTCCTTAATTAATCAAATGTTTCGAGGGCGTATTTCCAGAGGCCTCACGCACTGTGTCTTATGAAGACTCTTTTTAGTACACCCTGAAACGAATCGCCGACGTGGCCAAAAGGAGATCAAGTTCGAAGGAGAGCGCACGAAACGATGAGTTATTGCGTAAAGCGTATGCGGACGCGCGCGAAGTGTGCATAACATTCTTGGCCTATTATACGTTCACTGATGAACCACCGTCCTACGAACGATCGCCACTGGCTCACCACTTGTTCGGCAAGAATAAGACGCGCCACTGGACCATTGGAGATCGTATATTTTCCATCACGTCGAGTGGGAATCCTCTTGGATGTACGACCTGTAAGCGGAGAGACTCGGAAAGTAGTCAGCCGGAGAAGACTCCCAAGGACGACTCTGCCAAACTTGCATTTTTGGAGAAAAGGCGAAGGCATGCATCCGCCATCCAAGGGCGAGTTACTGGAGATCCACAGCCCGAATATCGATCGATGAGGGACGACACGTTTATTAGTTCGACTGGTACGGGAGCTGGCCCGTTAGGCGGAGGCGGGCCTGGCCAAGATGGATGGGTGGACGATGGCAGTGATTGCGCCCCGCTTTGCTTTTGCTGGTGTCAAGATTGGATCGAATTGACGGTTCGGCACGCTGTGGGACGCCAGGCCTGGGTCGTACGCATCGGAGATGGAAGAACCGTCTCAGGTATCGATAGCTTGACACTTCTTGCTGGCGGTGATTCCGATGAAGAGTTGAGCAAGGACGAGGCTGTGTCGACAGAGGACGAAGGTGGACTCAAGGACGGCGATATCGAGTCCTCCCGGACAACATCGACGATTTGTGTGGAGGACGATGGCGCCAGCAATATGGGCTCTGAGGCAGCGGGCAGAGAACAAGAGAAACGATCAATTTTGAAGATTTCCATCGACGATCACAAATCATCGCAACGAAAGGTTTCTGTGGCTGGGCCAGTCAAGAGTCCTGAAAAACGACGCGTGGTTCAACAGCAAGCTTTGATTCCGGATCAAAAATTCGCACCCGACGTGCGATCGATTTTGTTGCAGCTGTTCAGCGCCAATATCGGCAAGGATATCCATAGCGACGATGTGAATATCATGGCCTTGATGGAGAATGACGCGGTTGAGAGGGCCATCAAAAACTTGGATCGAATTTCCGCATACGAAACGCATAAAATCGGGGTCATTTACATCGGACTACGTCAAACGAAAGAAGCTGAAATTTTGGGAAATCAATTTGGCTCGGCGAGATACGAAACGTTTCTTAGCGGACTGGGCAAGCTGATCAACTTGAGAGAGACTGATCCGAGCAAGACTCATATCGGTGGACTCGACACGAATGGAAGGGACGGCGAGTTCACCTACCACTGGTCCGATCAGTCGTCTCAGGTCATTTTCCACGTTGCTACCCGCATGCCAAACAGGGACAACGACCCCAACTTCCAACAAAAGAAATTGCATATTGGCAATGATTTCGTGGCGATCGTGTTCAACGAGAGTGGCTATGATTACAAACTGTCAACCATATCTGGCCAGTTCGCTCGTGTGGCGATTGTGGTGCAACCATTGGACGAAAAGATCCTTCACATCAAACTGGTTGCCAAGAATGAGGTTGGTCATTTGTGAGGAGGCTTTTTTATACCAAGTTGTAGTTCCTCAGGATTTAAAGTCAATAAAAACTTGGATGCTTACACAACTTGAGGCATGAGCGAGAATCGAACTATCAGGCTTTTTTAAGACAAGGGGTTTATCCATGTTTTGGCTTTTCAGATATCCAGTTGGCTGACGATGAAAGAGGTGGTCATGTCAGACGAGTTGGCTCCGCTATTGTGTCGTCAGATGTCGATTCGTGCCGATGCGTCTGCTCGAATATGGGAACAGCAAAAGAATGGCGAACCGTTCTTGTCGAGGACTGCCGAGCGGTTGAGGCAAATCAAGAGTATAAAAGAACGGTTTGGTGGCCAACCGATGACTGTCGAATCCATGTTCGACTGAATCGATTTCTAGTTCAGGGCACTGAGTTAGGCCAGTTTTGGTTTGTAACAGGGTTTGGTTCTAGGATGTGATTTTGACAGTAAAACGTGTTAGATCCTGACGGGAGGTGTCTTGATTGTGGGTTCGTCGCCGTGTATTTTGTGCTGATGTTATTGAGAAAGGTGGTCATGGACTTGTTTTCAGGATGGCAGACGGCGGGCAGGGTGAGTTGAAGATTGTGGAATGTGTTGGGGTGTCGATGGTGGAAACTCGGGCTTGCTTTGACCCGTCCAATAAGTGAGTGCATTGTTTTATTAAATTGTCTGTCACGTAACCAGGTGCGTGCTAGGTATGTTTTCTGCTGCGCTGGCAAGACGGTGCGGGTGGTCGATGTGGATGGGGCGAAGTGTGTTCGCATATTACGACACGAGAGCACGGTCATTGGTGCCTTGATGGACGAGGAGAATACCTCGCAGGTAGGCGTGCAGATGCCGATTTTGTCGCAGCGCGCAAACAATCTGCTGTTAAGCTTATCACCTGTACCATGGATGGAATTATTTCGACTTGGCATTACGAAAGTGGAGCTAAAATGAAGGTAATGGCGGGTGGCCTGGGTCGGAGAGGCTGCATGTCAACCCTCCGCCCTGAGCCTGCAGCACAGGTCAGGGACCAGCGCACCCATATGGTGGATGATGTGAGAGACCGGGGCAGGGACAGGAGTGCTGCTGGCGAATGTTGGTTTCACGAGTGACTGTGATCAGAGCCACGGGTCAAAAACTTGGTTGACTGCTTGGGTTTGTGGCGTGTGTCGAAAGCTCCATTGGTCAGTCTCTATTAGCTCAAGGTCAGATCTACACATACTACACAGAGGATGCGTCCAATGAATTCGCTGTTTCAGGAGTGGTCAGTTGACGATGCGCGACAAGTAGTTTCTTTCATAATTCCTAAATATGCTCCGAAGATATGGTATATCGTCGTGTCAGATTCGGACAGTAAGAAATCATATTTTTTCATCTTATCCAACAAAAGGTTCAGCGGCCTTAATTTTTTTAGAACTGCGCCTGTGTTCCGTCAAACCAACGAAGGAGAGCGCGTTGATAAAACGAGAGATCGTTAAAGTTTTTGGCATCCGTAAAGTGGCGGTGCACGATAGTGTAAGTTGCCTTAGACTAACCCTTTCATGTGTGTGTGGAGAAACATGCTTTTCAGGGAGCCTTTGCCGCTTATATCGTCGGCAAGAAACTATGGACCAGGAGCCTGCAGGACGAGACTCAGTCACCAAAGTGAGTTGACCGAGCGGGCTGCTGAGAAAGGGCATCATATGTCCATCTTTCAGGGGCATAAGTGTGGGCAGCGAGGACGTGAACTTGGTCGTGTGTCATCCAACCAGAGATTCTGTTGCAACGGGGGATATGCTGGGCAGGATTCATCTATGGTGAGTATGTTGTGGTTTAGGTTGGATCGGCTTGCCATTAATGGGCACAGGGCGAGCGCGTTTGGATGCAAGGTTGTTAGTGTGCATGTTTCAGCTCCACTACTAAATGGGGGATTCCGCGTAAGAATGAATTATCGCTTGCAGGTGTCGCTATCCTTTCTTCTTCGTGAAAACGTGAAACCCGCATTTTAAAAAACAATGCAAACTTAAAACGGTGCTGAAAATTCTTTAAAAATAATATTTTGATATTTGTAGAAGATACATATCTTTTTCACCGAAATTCAAGTTCAAAAAATTGCGGGAAATTTGCACACATTTTCTAAATCTCCGTATCTGGCTGGGCTTCGGGCATGTTGCATACGCAACATAGATATTGGTCATGACCCTGGTTTCAGGCATAAAGTAACGGGCCGTCGACCAGTGTGCACTGTTTATCATTGGCATACGCTTCCAGTCTCCGATATTGCTTTTTCGAGAGAGGGTGAGCCCAGCGGAATTTGCTGGTTCGACGTTGAGCCACCAGCCAAGTATTGTTTTTAAGGTACCGCTATGTACAGCGGTGGTGAGGAGAACGTGGTTGTGCGTTGGTCGTTTCATAGCAGCAGCAAAGAAGAGACCAAGGATTTCCTGCCGAGGACAGGAGCTAAGATCAAACACCTAAGCACGTCACCAGATAGTTCGCTGGTCGCGGTTTCGCTGGAAGATAATAGTAAGGATATTTAAATAAACCTCCTGCTCAGCCTTTTCGAAGATGCACTTTAGGTATCCAAGTTGCATCGAGTCAGTTGAAGATCGTGAATTCGATTCAGGGATTTGCCCATAACGGCTTTCGCTTTTCGACGGTTGAGAGAACGAAAGAAGAGAATTCTGATCGGCTACTTTATCCAGCCGGCTTGGCTTTCGACAATGTCGGATGCGGAGGCGAATTCACGAAGGCAACGTTTGTGACCAATGGACGACCTGGCTACTTGCAGTTTTACGACGCGAGGAAAGACGAACAGAGGATGAGTGTGAGTGGAATGGTGGACATTAGGAATGGGCAGGATGACGACTAGCTAGTTTTGCACTCTACAGATCATACTTCTCTGGCGTGGCCATTCAGGCACGCATCACTTATCTGCTTATCTTCTTTAGCTTGATGTGATCGGCAAGAATCAACCTCCTGCAGAAAGAGGGCGAAGGTTGTCGTATTTCGAGATGGTGCGATTTGCAATGTGCAGTGGGTGGATCGCGACGGTTGATCACAGGTCGGGGTGTCAATATTCCGATGAAACGAACCTGAAATTATGGAAATACGACGAGAAAAACAAAAGGTAAGTCCGAGTGGGGGGTCAGTTAGAAGCTCGTTAACGTCATGTCTGCATCCACGGCTCGCCTTGGTTGTTTAGTTTCAAATTGAACACTTGGGTCGATCGTCCACATGCCGATGGTGTGACGTCACTCTTCTTCCGGCCATCACCCATGGGCAAAAGCGACGGATTGGCGCTCATATCGACGAGCGATGACGGCAAGTTCAAAGTGTGGGAGTTGTCCGCCGATTCCAACATATATGGTATGTGTGTACTGTTTTCGTGGGAGTCGTGCCATAAGGATTTGCGTTTTAGAATCGAAAGAAACGTGGACGTGCGAAAGAGTGGGCTACTATCGTGGTCAGCCAGCTTTGTGCGGGGACTTCTCGGCGGATGGTAAACTAGCTGTTGGGTTTGGTCATACAGTGACCCTGTGGAACTTCGAGGAGCATCGCATGACGACAACGATAAGTGTGTTGGCCAGTGAGAATAGTGTTAGGTATGTGGTTAGGGGTTTGCTTTCCTGACTTAGCCCAATTGGGATTGAATTTAGGGCATTGTTATTTGGTATGGCGAAAGAAGAAACGACTCTGCTCGCCGTTTTATCGGATCAAGATTTGGCAGCGTGGAACGTGTCGGCTCAAGTGTGCCTTTGGCGTGTTACCACACGACCTGACGTCATCTGCAAGGACGTGGCGAGTGGAATGTTTGCTGCGTTTTTTGGTCCAAAAAGTGAGTAGTCGTTTGTTTATGTGGTAAAATTCGGTTCTCACAATACAAGTCGCATAGCGTAATACTGCAGTAATATCACGGATATTGTCATTTCAAAGTGGTCTGGTCGTAAGGCAGGGGAACTTTTCGTGAGAAACAAAATTTTGGCTCGTTATGGTATTTGAACCACCAACCCCCTCGTTGGACACCCTGGCAGTCCATGAAATTCATTCAAATAGTTTTCTGCCCCTCCTCTCCATCGAAAATTTCAGGATATGACCATGGGCTGAGCCAAGATGCCATATACTGATCCAGGGAAACTACGTTATTTGATGGAATTGTTTTAAAAAAGTGGATGGGGGGAGCTAAGTGTGGTGTAATTGTGTGATCGATTTGCAATTGTAGTCTGCCTGTTCCGGCTCGCGTCGCCAGAACCGGTCGACGTGAGCAACAGCAAGGATTTCGAACGGGCCATTGCAGCCGTTTTCGCATCCGAGTCTGCCGAGCAAGAGAATGTGGAATCTGAAGTTCAGCCTCCTCTGTACTTCATCACTGAAGATCAGGTATGGGAACCAATGTCGTGTGCGTACCCCCCAGACAGGCCCTCCTCCCGGGACCCTTCTCGATTAGAGGCCCAAGTCTTCGTTTGGAATACCCAGTCTGAGAGGAGCAGTTCAGGTTGCCTGTAACACCTAAAGCACTGTCCTCCTGTGCATGGAAATGTTAGTGTCTCGATGTAATCAACTGTTTTCCACGGTTGAAATTTGTCGTCCAGAGAGGCGTGGCGATCCTCCCCATTCATTGTGCCAGGAGGAGCGAGGGGGAGAGAACAAGCACGTTCCGCAGACATCTGACTCGATCAGAGAGTGCTCAGAGAGAAGAGATGAGCCGAGTGGGAAAAGCCTGGAGAGCGCCAACCTTGGGTCTTTGCTGCTGCAACAGTGTGCTAGGCATGCTATTTGATGTTGGAGAATTACAGGGAGCTATCACTTTGTGTTTCCAGTTGGCCTGCCAGGAATCGTTTAGTTGAGGCCTGGGTAAAGCACTATGTTAAAAGCACCAGAACGTCAATGCGTACCTAAGCCTGGAGGCGACGATAGTTAAAGGCAAACCGGTGTATTTGCAGAGTGGGGTGGCACCAGGTGTGGTGACAGTGATTTGACCTGACACGTTCTCCATCGGTTCAAACGGGCATGCAGCTGTTCTGGTCAAATATGTATAGACGTATTTACTGTGCTGGGTCTTATCAGTCGACTAACTTGAGTTTTTGGCATTCATTCAGGCTAGCAGCGGCTCTTACATTAGAATCGACCTATAGACCCTGAGGCGAAATTTTAAATAAGTCCAGGAGCTACTTTTGAGGGATGCAGTATCTCGGGCTTTCCATTAAGTAACGCGATCTTGCTTTCAGAGACTCTTGTGTTGGGGAAGAGGCGGGGCGGAAGATTGTGATTACTCTGAGGTACAGAACTCCAATTCTAGTCTGTGAGACATCCATTTAAATTCGTTGTCTTCATAGGCCGTCGATATCGCCGACACGGTGAGGACACCTTTCGCAGAGTTGTTGGCGGCTAGCAAAGCGTCGAAACAAAAAGTTGCCCAAGATGCTCGAGCAAATACCTACGAAACAAATATACAGGTGCCCGCTTCCGTGCTCTGCTTGACTGGTCAGCGTATGATCATTGTTTATTTTAGCTGTTATCTGGAGCGATCCATACATTGCCAGCCGTGGCCAACATCGGCCCTAGATTCGTTGAATCGTGCCTAAGAAAGAAAGAAAAGAAGAGGGAGGAAGACGAAGAGAAGTTGCCTGATCTGACATCGGAGGTCACGTTCGCTTCGTTGAGGAATACATACAGATGATTGGTTTCGTAAAGTTGATTTTATTGGGAATTAAAGTTGCTGGTGTTACAGCCTCCCTCCCACTCGCGATGTTAAATTGTCCTACATCGTCCCGCCATGAGCCCAGCGTATGGCCTACGCATGTTTTTCCTGAAGCCGCCTCAGCATTGTCTCATTGCATAGTTCTGGGTCTGGCAATCTGAAGTAGATGGAAGTGGAATCTGTCACACTGACAACAGTTCACTCACGTGAATTTCATGGGGTTTATTTTGTCAATCGTTCCATCATTTGTATCTAAAAAGCGACCGATGAGTTGAGAACTCGACATCGAGCTGTATTGGACTCTCGCGATCCAGTTGTTCCCTCCGTAGATATTTAAATTTCGCGCGTATCTGTGTTTATGCCAAAATGGTTGTATGCAGCGATTGTGCTCAGCTCGTACTTACAGTAACCCAGCAGGGCAGCTTGCATGCTTGGTCCAGACGTATCGATTGTATTGAACAAAAGCCTTCGATTTCTGTGCTATTAAATTATTTCAGCTGTGTTTTATTTTTCTGAACTTCTCAAAGTTATTAGAAATTCGTACGGATGAGTACTGAAGAAGTTACAAAAAGCAAAGATCCAAAACTCGTCGCTTGCCGAGTTTTTATTGGTAATCTTCCCTCCGAACGGACATCTCGGGAAGAATTGGAAGAAAAGTTTAGTCCCTACGGGAAAATTCTTGGTGTGTTTAAACACTGTTTGTTCTGGTCGCTTTCTCTCTGCAAACGCGATGTTTTGATCTTCAGGAATCTCCATTCATCAAGGCTTTGCATTCGTTCAATACGACGAAGAACGATCAGCGCAAACTGCTGTGGAGGCTGAGCAAGGCTGCTACTTCAAAGGAAAGAAATTAGGTGGGTATCAAAATGTGCATTTTTTCTTTTTGAGATCAAATAGATTATAAGAACCTACAGCAAATGAGTGAGTTCCAGACTATAAATGTTGCGTAACGGCTTCCCTCGTATTTTTAGACCTACGAATAGCCAGCGAGGGAAGAAAAAATCCACCTGGTCGAGGCGGACCGCCGATGAAAAGACCGCATGACGACTTCATGCCTCGCCGACCAGAATACGATGATCCGTGAGATATTGTGATGTGGTACCTTTTTATTTAACCGTACTTACTGCCCATCTTTTTATAGTGGATTTCACGGTGGCCGTATGCCGCCGCCGCCTTGGGAACGCGAAGGCTTTGGACCCGATCACATGATGGACCGTGAACGGTATGGGGTGCTGTTTGACCAAAATTTCGCCTGCACATGAAATTTCTTCTCTTAGACCCGAGCCGTTTCGTGAAGATCCTTTTTGGCGTGACAGATTCGGTCCTCCCCCTCCTCCAGCAGTTGGACCTTCGATGGATTCATTCCAGTAAATATGCCTGTCCTTGTGTTGAATTCGGTCGCGATGATCTCGTTTGTTGCAGCCGCGGCGATTCTTTTGGCGGGCCTCCACCACCGCCAGCAGCAAAACGGGTAGAATATGGTGTGGAAAGGCCATTTGATAGCGTGATCGTTGCGGTTAATAAGCATCTCAAGTGAGTGACTTTGCGCAGCCTGTGAGCCGTGATATTCATCTTTCGCCTGTGCAGAATGTACGCTGAGATGGTCGAGAGGAAGCTTATCGAGTTGAACATGACGGTGGACGTGATCTTTCTTGTGCACGACAATGCTCTGTTGAAAGCTATCGACGATATGACCAGACGCGGGGTGTTGTACATCCTTATTGTACAGCCGCAGCACGAGGAGCGGAAATCTATCACAGTCAACATCATGCACGGAACACCACAAGGTAAAATGCTTGGAATCCTGTGAGCTAGCTTTATTGTGATGCGGTTTTTTGTAGAACATCGAAACATGCCTTTGGACGACGCTTTAGCAATGTTAGCTCGTAATTTTAAAACATATTTGTCGAGTTTACGCAGTGGTAGCGAGCAGCCCAGCATGGGGTTTCTTCTGAACCTGTTGGCAGATGGGAAACATCTGAGTGTGGCCGAACTCGATCGTATCGTTGCGCATTTGCAAGATCGGCGGGACAGAATGATCGAAGCCGAAGGTGGAAAGGTGGTTGCCAGAGGTGAGCTTCAGTCTGCTCTGAAACTAATTATATTTTTACACATAACGTGTGTTCTTCAGAGATTGCGCCAGCAGCCTCTAATTCGACAGCTGATCAACTTCAGCAACGAATCCTAAGTATTTTGGGTGGAGGAGCACAGGCTGGCGGTCCGAACGCGTCGTCTGCGCCAACACCTGCAAATCCAGCATCAATGCTGGCTTCGATGGCTCAGCATTTCGGACTGAATTTGAATCAATCCGCGGCTGGGGGTCCTCCATCTTCGGGCGTTCCTCCTCTGCCAGGGAAAGATGTGGCGTCGGGTCTCAAGCCATCGACGACAAGCGGAGGCGCGTTTGATCCAAATTTAACGAAGAATTTGGACACGTTACTGCAAAATCCCGCTCTGTTGAAAACATTGGTCCCGCAGGCCAGCGCAATACAGGCTGGGAATCGCAGCGGCCCCGCTGGTTCTAGCAGCCCGTTCGCTGGTCCCGATGGCAAACAGTTCAACCAATTTGGAGCAGGAATTCAAGGGGGCAAGCCGAGTGGTGGTGGGGGCCCACCCGGCGATCAAGATGGAGGTCGTCCCCATCCGCCACCCATGCCAGGCGCTCGAGGAGTTCCTGGTCCTGGATATTAGTTTTGTTACCCTCGCTTTTGTCTGTCTACGGAGAGCATGATCTTTCTGTCCCATGAATTAATGATTTTGTGATGTTTATTGAAGGTATTGTTGTTGCTAGGTTGTCTATGCCTTTTAATTGTTCGTAACATTCTTAAAAAAAGGTTCTTCAAGCTGGTTGGAATCTGGATTGTCGGAAGAGGGGAGTGTTTTACAAAACAAAGTAGCAGTGGAGATAATATGACCAGTAGCCAATATTGAAAATCACGAACACCAGCGGGAACGCCTTGGCCGAGACAGAGTCAATCGAGCTGCCCAATGTGCTCGGTTTGGGGTTGACGTCGGGTCCGGTCTTGTCAGCATGGTCTGAACTGGTCGCGTGTCTTTTTTGTGCTTGGATCATCTGCAGTCTTCGTTTCTCGATGAAGCCGACGACAGCGAACTCCAGGAGTGTCAGGAAGGTGAGCATTGTGCACACGGTCATCCAGATGTCCAGGGCGCGGAGGTAGCTGACACGGGGCAGACCGCTGGCGATGTTGCCGTAGGCCAGAAGGAGCGCCATCAGAGTGCTCACCCCGACAGTGGCACGGGCGGGTGTGGCCGTGGTGTCCAGGTAGAAGGAGACCCAGGATACTGCAACGCAGACGTGGGTGGGCAGGTAGGCCTGGAAAGGTATGAGGCAGTGAGAGGACCCCACTGGTCGGCATATATTGGTACCTGAAGCATGTAGTAGCCCAGCTTGCGTTTGAACGTGAACTGGACGACCAGCTGGGTGCGTGTGCCGGAGGCGTAGGACATGCTATCGGGATAATGCTCGACGTGGACCAACACGAATTCGGGAATGGAGTACTCCTTGGCCAGGTTGACAGCGTTGCGCGCAAGCCACTCCAAACGAACTTCGGCCGAATTGTAATAACTTTCGAAAACGAGGCTGCATTTTTGGACGTCCATTGGAAAGTTGGACATGTCAATCTGGCACGGGCCCTCCACACGGACTCGATGACTGACCCAGACTGTGCCATTAGGAGAGATCAGAAGGAGAATGTTAGGGTCTGGAGACATGTGCACGCGGGTGTGCTTGCTGAAAGTAGAACCAGTGCAGGCGTGCTCGAGTTGGCACTGCCCTTACCTGTTCATGAAGCAGACGTCTGGTGTCCAGAGTGAACTCAGGACGGAATAGTCCAACGTGATATTGGGTCTGTTAGAATCGATGTGTAGGAAGCTCAGATTGGGGTCGTTCCAGATTTGCGTGAATCTGATATCGGCGTCGAATGAACCATCAGTTTGGGAAATGCCGGGAATGTCCTCTACAGTCAACTCGACGCTGACCAGGTTGCAGCCGATGGCTGGCAGGTCGGTCTTGTCATAGTTGACCAGCAGTTTCTGTAAAATATGTTGGCTGCTAGGAAGAGCCGAGGTGCAGGAAGAGAATAAGATGACGCACACGATCGAGTGCATTTTCGGAGAGCAAAGTCAGAACTGATTGTGAGAGAACACATTTGGAATTGAGCAAGAGCAGCGAGCAGAAACGATCGTTAGGTGGGAGCGCATCTTCTTTGGAGCTCTGCATGTTAAGTTATTTTCATAGGCTCTTTAGAAGTGCCGAGGAGAGAAAATTTGACGGAATCGCAAAGTGGATTACGCAAGCCGATGCAGTGGTGGCCTGAAATTGATGGTCTTGCTGGAATAGGTTTTGATATATCTATAACTTGCTCGGCATGGCATTACTCGGCTGGGCCCAGTTTTTTGTGCTCACTCGATGGTTGTCCGCTTTGAAGGATCTCAATAGCGGCTGGATTGAATGCATAAGGACTTGCCTACCCCCCTCTGAGCGCATTTAACACTTTGAAGAGAAACCGAGCTTTCGAAGTGAGCATAGACACAGGCTGACCTGGAAATCTAAGTTTCTCCATGGATAAAATAAACGGAGATGGTTATTCTTCTTGTCTGCACTCATTCACATTCATTACAAGGGCTTTAGTCCTCGTGGGGACAATCTGAAGCCGCATTTGCGGTACGAGCAGCACTCGATCACGACTTATCCCGATTCCGGTCCGTCCTTGCTGTCTGATGATGACTTATCTTCCAGTTTTTCTTATAGATTGGCGTAGAGACCATGAGTCTCAGGTGAGAGGCAGCTATTCGATATCAAGTTCGTTTACAGTATGCCCCTGCCGATAAGACTGGTGAAAGATGACAGTGCTGCTTACGAGAGTTTGCAGGAAATCAGATGTGACTGGACAGAAGACAAGAAAGCACGAATTCGTGACCGAGATCATACATTAATAGCAGACTAATCAAAGCAGTCATTGGCCGAGTATCGTACACTGCGAAGGCCAGTGTCAAATAGGTTTGCCACATCACAGACCATTTCCCATAACGCAAGCCGAGCCTCGTCAACGCCCCCCGCACAAAGTTACTGTCAATCTATGCTCAAGGAGTAAAGCAAACTTGATTAAATGCTCACGATCAGTCAAAAATCTCAAGTGCACACATCAGGTTCAGACACCTCAGTCTTGACAGTCTTGTGTTGCTTCTTGTCCCCAACTGCAGTCTGCACGAGCTTCTCCATCTTTAGAAGAAGGTTATCCGTATAAGGACTGGCACTGGTCGCCATGGTCGGGGGCGAAGACGTTGTGGGAGGGCAGGTTGTGGTGCTTCGCTTGGACGATGTGGATGGCGTGGGCGAGACACTGCCACTCTCGCAACTCGACGCTCCTACGCTAAGTGGTGATGAAGAGAATCGTATCTCGTCGTCGTTGGATGGCCGTCTTCGTCGGTGGTCTCCGTTGGCCGAAGGTGGGGTGGCCGGCGTGGTGCCCGTGCGTCGTCCGGGGGCCGACGATGACGAAGTGGACGAGGCGGTTCGACCAGTGCTCTTTCCATTTACCGAGATGACATGAACGAATTTCATATTTTCGACGGGATTGTGCATGTTGTGGGCGCAGTTGAAATGAATATGCACCGGTTCGGAGAAGGGCGCGCTACACAGGAAACAATAATACATCATTTTGTCCGAATACTTCATTTTCATCTTCATTTGACGCATTCGTTGTCGGGCGTATTGGAGAGACCAGCTGAAACGTAATCACGAAACGCCATGTACATGCACTCGTACATGGACGGCCGAGGGACACGTGCTCAATTCAATTATGCATGTTACGGAATTTTTATGAAATGATGCATGTTGCTCAAATGTGACATTTGATGGTTCGACTCACAGATGGCCAAAAGATGGATGCGTCCATCTTATCAATTGCATCCATCCTTTATCCCTCTCACCACTCTGTCTCTGTCTACATATATACTCGCAAATTTATTCACGTTTTTTCAAGAAAAACAATTTCATATGTTTCTGAAGATTCATACGGAAAATTTGTCGAAGCTTTGCATATATGCTTTCAAAAAAGAATCCACGTTTACCGCCCTCGCCTACAGTCGACACGGGGGCTTTATCATATTTCCAGTGGCTGAAAATCCAGGCCTCCCAGTGATGTGCACGAGAAATGGCTCCCTCGGTGAGGCCCTATCATCAAAACAACTGAGCCGATATTGGTGGGCCCCGCGGCTGAAGTTTGCCCGATGATGAATAAATGACAGTGACGAACTAAATCCATCAAATCACGTGAGGCAGCTGCTGTTTGTGATGCGCTGAACTCACCAAGCAATGCATCAACCGCGCTCTTTTTATACGCCCACACGCGTCTTCAGCTAGCTGCACTGACCCATCGGCTAGAGTCTCACCTGTAGTGCTTTGGGATATTGGCGTAATGCTGAGTCGACTCCATGTGCTTGACTAACTGCTCCATGGTTTGAAAGGAGGCGTGGCATTGGAGACACGTAAAAATCTGTTTGGCTTCGTTTAGTCGTTTTAATTCGGCATTTTCTTCCTTTTTTACAAATCTTAGCCACAGTTCCTGGAAGCTGAGTCCGTGTCCGGCAGCCGCGCCCAGCGCTTCTTGTAGACTGTCCCCTCCATCGGTGCCAATCGCCGGCTCGTCGACCGGGGTTTTCGAAGCGGGCGATCCTCCTACGATCACCGAGGACGGTTTCTGGCCCTTGCCAACCTGATGAACCAAACTGGACAATTTGCTCAACGAGTCCAAAGTTGACTCCCCGTTTTGAGAGTGCGTTGATGTGGGAGGCGACGAAAGAGACGGACAAGTGGCTGGGAAGGACGGGAATCGGAAGGGCGGTACGTAAAGGGGGCCGAATGGATTGCTGGGCTGAGACGCGGCTGATAAGGACGATGCGAGGAAGCCGTCGGCCCCGAAACTTAATGCGGGCAACGTCTGCAATCGTGCAGAGAATGTCTCCGCGGTCTTGTCAGTTGACGTTGGAGTGGGAACTTTGGGCGAACGCCCACTGTTGGATCGCTTGACGGACAGATCGGAGGCTGACTCATCGCAGTGGCCGCTTCTTCGACGTTTGCGAGTGCTCAAATCGAGGGCGCCATCCGCACTTTCAGTCGTATCGATCAATGCCTCTGTTTGATCGAAGGGGGTCGAGGGCTCTGAGCCTTTGCTGCAGTCCAATGGCAGATCGGGTTCTTGTTGATGGTTGGGAGTAGTAGACGAGTGCTCGCCCATCTCGGAGCTGGTCCCTGAAAACGTATTAGTAGTTCATCATTCGTTCGCACCGTCATCATCATCAATCTAGGGGATAAATGTATGAGTATCAGACACGTTTCCCCCCTCGGCCATTGTAGACAAGGCTAGGTATAGAATGGATTTCCAGCTCCTACATGTACTATAACGAATATGTTTAGGCAGTTCTAGCTGGCTTGATGTATTGCCTTTCGTTGCTGACAGTGCTCGTAGTTGCCACAGATCATCATCATTCCCCCAACACGTTATGTGTATGCGCCTTCTCCGCCAGCCGTTCGCCTGTTGGCGCAAAGCATAACCCCTGATGCCTTTGACCAGTGATTTATGGAGTCAGACAGATGCGTGCAGCTGCGACTTTACCGATCGCCGAGGAGGAAGGGCTGTGAGCTCGGCTGGCGGCATGTTCATCACTGATAAAGCCTCCTTGGCTGATGCACCACTCTCGGTCTGCAGGCAGTCCACGGCTGCACAAGAGGCTGTCATGCTGCGCACTGTAGACGCGCGTTCGAAGTGGGCCAACGAGGCACTTGACCGTGCGTGATGGTGGGTGTGCGTTCTCCAAATATGGCTGCGATGAGTAACGATGTCGGCGGGTGAGGTTGTATGGAGGGGATATGTCGGAGCGAGTACCTTTCCGTCAGCGGCGCACGCCAGTGGGGCTGGTCTACGAGGCCGCTGGCCCCATCTATCTTCTAGCTTCTTCGTCCCCATCAAGCATCTTGGCGTCGAGTGTCGACGATTTTTCACCAACTCAGGCAATAGTTACCCGGTGACAGCGAGTCGCCCGCGCCCGCCGGCGCACACGGGCCGCGTTGGTAATTACCAAGCAAGTAACAACAGGGCTTCGTCCTCGCCCGATCGGAACACGAGGCGCGCGGCCCTCTCCTCATCCAACGAAACCCCCGTCCGCCGACCGACCAACCGCCAGTACACGAACTATACAAAATTCAGCGTCAGAGAAAAAGAACTACCCTTGGTGTGCGCGGAGGATTATGGCGCGTTGGAAAAGTGGCATGCCATTGGCATGCCATTACGAAAGATTAATAGCTGCTCAGACTTAAGATCAATCAACCTCCTTAGGCATCAATCATTCAAAATCTGACACAAGCATATTTCCCCCTTTAAACAAACCGCTCGGCGAAACGGGAGCGAGCGTATATCGAATTCGCGAAAAACAAGCCGGCAAAGAGCGAACCTAGGTCCTTCGAGCCTATGAGAGACAACCGCCGAGCAGAGATATGCATACTTGACTGGCCCGAGCCATTTCCGCCATCTTCCCCCTATGTATATCTTCCGAGAAAGGACTCTGCCAATACCGTCACAACGCGCGTACGGTAGGCGAACCCTCCCGAGAGACCGTGCGAGATGCCACACCTCGACTTCGCTCTCGACCACTGGCGGGCACTGTAACTGGTTCAGTGAGAGTCAGCACAGGCACCCCCAACGTCTGGTTGGTGACATGTTGACACGGCTGCAAACAATACAACTGTCCGAAAGGCAGTGTGGGCGCACTCGCCCATGCACCTTGTTACAATAACGGCCCGCTCGATACACCTGCGCAGTCTCAGAGTCACCTTGGGTGATTGGGTGCCTCGAGTGATGTCAGCAGAGATCAGAGAACGGGTGTTGGAGCCAGTGAAGACGAAAGGGCCTAATAATTATGGCGAGTGCATCATTGGGCGTAATGGCCGCACACCTTCGTCTTTGGCCGGTCATCCAATCAAGGGGACGGGAACTGGTGATTGCGTTGTCAGGCCAAGTGCCTGCCGCTGACGGCCACTCAAGGCCTAGGCGAGCGCCGCCGTCGTCTTCTCCCTTTTTGCCTTGTTTGGCCAGATAATGGCGCTCCTGTTTATGTCAGATGTGATTGATTTATCTGACAGTTGTCAGCCTGAATAATTCTACCCAAGCCTCCGTGATCAAACTAGCATTAATCGACGCGGCTTTGACAGCGCCAGCGACGCGCACGACGCTCGACAGGACGGACGTTGGTGAAAATGGAAAATGCGAAACGACTGCCGACGAAACGTACGCACTCACCACCACTTCCTTACGCAATGCTCCTCCACGAGCCAATGCACATAGGCTAAAGTGATCGAGCCAACTGATCTTGTCACATGGCTGCACGCGACACAACCTCTCACCTTATCACATCGCTGATCACACCTTGACAAGGCACTCAACTGCGAAGGACGCACCCAGATGTCCCTTCGTGAGGGTGAAGGGCACACCAGGTGCGTTCCTGGTCCCGCCATACCCAGCCCTGTCGAGATAAGCAGCTTATCTAGAGGTGGCTAATCCCACTTAGAACCAGAGTGCTCCGACGAACACAACCCAAGCAGAGCCCAGTCTCAAGATCCCGAAAGCACCCGATTATGACAAGTCGCTGCTTGGCACCAACTGCTGCCAGTAAGACAGTACAGGTCTAATAAAAGTGGGGCTTACCTCCGTCATGTTTTCTGGGGCAATATTGCTTTCTCCTGGGCATGAGTGTTGAGAACTGTGAACAATCTTCTCATATGTCGAATGTCTTAGAAAGAAAACATACGTTGGTGCAGATTGACGGACGAGTTTCGCAATGCGAATGTTGGCCAAACAGCTCTCGGCGGAGATTTGACGCCGCCGCCAGCCGCAGTGACGAACCAGGCGCGGACTGCTGACGGATAAAACGAGCGCCGCCTCCTCTCTCTTGATCACAGCGCCTCCAGCGATTTTATATTTCCCGCGTCTCACAGCTGCTTATGTCAGTAATGCTCTGATGCGCAGGCAGCCTTGCTTGTGCGCTGCCAGCCGACAGCCGGCCGACCACCCACGTCGTCCGTCGACGAGAGAGTTGGCACGAAATTCTAAATCGAAATCCACCAGAAATCGATCATTCATCTAAATTGATTCTAGCCGAGCTTAATCTTGCCAATCGATTGGATCAGAAGATGGGCGCTTCACTCGAACAGACTGCGTGCGAAGGTAAGTGTCTGATATTTTTATTGCCAGTATCCCTGGTCATTCAAGCTATAGTGTATATTCCCGTAGGCCTATCCTGATTTATAAATGGACTTTTTGAATTTTGTAGATCTAAAAGCCTTCGAAAGGCGTTTGACCGAGGTTGTGTCCTACATGCAGCCGTCTTCGAGTCGGTGGAGATGTAAGTGCGTTTGAGAGTTAGGCTACCCAATTATTACATATACATATTCGCACTAAACGATCGATCCTTGCTTAGTCTTGCTGGTCGTTTCGTCAGTTTGCACGGCTATTGGTGCGTATTATTGGTTGACTGATCCATCGATTGGGCAGGTGAGGATCTGATGCCAGGGACATTTCTGCTGGTGTTATTGAGGCGGTGGGCCTATCTGCTAGGATCGATGTTTGTCTGAGAAATGTCCATAGTGGCGTGTTCAGCGAAGATAGCGAGGACTTTTAGCTCTCCTTATTTATTTGTTTTTTACTGTTCTTTTTTAGTTCACGCTGATGCAATCCTTGTACGAGCATATTTACTTCACGACGAGTTTGACAATTCTGTTGATATTATTTATGTGCGGTATTCACAAACGGGTCGTCGCGCCATCCATGTAAGTACAGCATGCATACTTTCATTGATGGCTTGATCCCATGACAGCTAGATTTCTATTTCAGAGTAGCGTCACGATGTCGACAGACCTTATCCGAGTTTAACATGTCTTGTGATGACGTAAGTATTGTGCTGTGTTTGTGCAGGTGGCGGCATTAGGCGTACAGACATCCCTGTTCCTATGCTGCGCACCATCCCTGTTGGACAGATTTCAGGGCTGGTGTGTGTAACCAGTGCACCCAGGAGAGGGGAGATATGACAGACGTGCCTATACACACTCGTGACTATGATACTCGCTCCTGCGGCTGAAACATCAACCGATATGGTTGGCGTTATCCAGCCAGGGGAGAGCATCCATCTCCCGACCGCCAGGAATGCTGGTTACATGTGCACTATGGCTAATCAGCCCATCGGAATTAGACTCATCTAGATGGGGCAAAGCATCTGGCTTGCATGCAGTATATGAGCGTGGTGGGATGATCTCATTTTTGTCTGATACAAATTCTGTTCTGTCGGGGTCGACATCGACTTCGTTCGTTTCAGACAGGGAAGCTTATACTGAAGCCGAGACCAAGTACGCCATGATATGAATAGGACTAGTATATTTTGTACATAAACGTTATTCTGGTACGAGTCGTCTTTATCGTTTCCATGTTGTGTCCAGTAAAGCATTTTTCGGTCAGCGTACTTTTTCATGCTGAAGCCAGTTTGGACAATGTTTCTCTTACGATTAGATTAGTGCCTTGCTTGTGTTATAGAATGCTTGGTTTAGATATCGATGGATGCCTTTGGCGAGCCTCGTGCATTGTGCTAGGTCAAGCTGGAGGACCAGTAATTGATATTCATGAAGGACCATTTCGGTGAAACGACCTTGATAGGTGACGTGGGAATGGAGATTGAGAAAATGTCGTGGATGTCCATATTGGGCAGCTCTGCCCTGGCTGTGGTTACTGTCATGGTCGTGTTTGGCGGAACAATCCCCTACTATTTTCAATATCGGGAAATCCTGCGGACTCAAAATGCCAAAGGGTTCTCGCTTTACGTCTGCTTCACGCTGCTGGTGGCCAACATTCTTCGCGTCCTCTTTTGGTGAGTGCAGTGACGTCGGTACTGCGGGTCTCCAAAATTTGTGAAGTGTCTACTCTGAACTTTTTGAAAGTAGCACTTTAGGGCGCCAAAGGGAAGGAGGCATTGGAGACTGAAAGACCTTTGTTTGTCCAGAAACGTCCCGATCAATCCTCGAATCTCGTCTCCACCCGGAACTTGCCGTTTCGCCAACTCGGAGGGTGCCAGGGTTGATTGCGTGCAGAGAAGGGGACTAGATGGAAAATTAGGTTAAATCGTTTTTGGGGGAATGAAAAGTTGGAGAGTTTTTCGAATAAAAGGAAACGTTGACGTCAGAAAAATTTTGGGCATACTTTGTAATGAGTACAATAAAAAATTGTGCTTCAGCAAATTTCTATACAAGCACATTGATAAGGATCATTTGCATAAGAGTGCTAATTGGTAATTATCCTTTTCTAGGTGGGGTCGACACTTTGAACTTCCCCTACTCTTCCAAAGCGTCGTGATGATCGTGTGCATGTTGGCAATGGTCGACGTTGCCGTGCGCGTGCAACGAAAACAGGTCCTTCCGCCGCGACAGCTCCGTAGCGTATGGAGTAAGTAAGAGCGAACGTATCATTAGCTGGCCCTGTGCGTACACAATCGATTCCAAATTTGAATCATTTATGTCTGGATGAAGGGTGCTATAATTGTGGTTTTGTCTTCTCTTCGCCGACAAATCGAACTCATTGTTAAAACGGAAAGAAGGCCTTGATGAGAACGTGTCTTCTTACAAGCCGGTGCTTTGAGAAGAAATGAGAGTACAGTATAACTTGGCGTTCCACTGATCCGTTCCCGAGTGCTCGTCCGTATCGATATGATCGATAGAATTGGATGCGGTGCCGTTCCCCATCGAAGCGGGCGCCATCAACGGATCGGCCGAAATGAGGATTTCGGACTCATCGCCTTTGCTTCGAGATCGTTTCTTTTCGGGCGTTTCCAATCGTTTTGATTGATCCGAAATGGAAATCGCTTCGGCGGATGCCATCCATTTTTTCGATCGCTCGCTTTGACGTTTTCTGAAGGAATTAGTGGTCCTTTTGTCCTCGACTTTTTTGGCGTTGCTCTCGGCTTCTTTAACGGGGCTGCTCGATCGATCGCGCTTTTTTCGTTTGAACAAGGGCGATATAAGAGTAAGTGCGTGCTCCTCGGCGGCCGGTACCAGACTGTAAGCGCGGTTGGAACGAGGTAAGCTGGAAGATGGCGGATACAAGGCTGCCTTTGAGTTCGGCAAATTTCGTGCACCACCCGCTCGCATCGGTTCCGATTGAGCCGAAGCCCGTCGAGCCTCTCGGCGACGCCAGAATGAGCAAAGCAAAACTTGAAGGGTTCGCTTGAATTCATCGACAGTAAAGGCGTAGATGACAGGGTTGATCATCGAGTTGCAGTAGCCCAGCCACGACGTGATGTCCAGGACCAAACTCGGGATGCACCCGCCGCATTGGTAGCCTGAAACGGGGGTCTACACTGTCCGAGTTCGGACCCACTGCGCCCTCGCCTCCCGTCCTACTGTACCGGCATGAGCTCTCGCGCTGCCTCCCACTAAGGGCTACGTAATCTGCTTTGTCTTTGTTGGCTAATTGGACAACACATGAGCGACAGCTGAAAGGGTTGGCCGGGGCGTGAAAGCAAGCACAGATGGTTGTTTCTGGTGACTGCTTTGTTAGTGGTGTCCAGGGACGGTCCCAGATACACTGGCTGCGAACAATTAGCAGCTTTTCGTTGATTTAGTGAGACATGGCCAGAATAGGAGCGAGGAACCGTGCTTTGATTGAAATCCGCTAGGTCTGTGAGAAAGGCCCCTGCTGCCAGAGCCGAATAGGCGCTATGTTGGAAATTGTGCGCCTGGCTTGGAATTGGAAACTTATTTCCGTTATCACTCGGGCACACGACATTGGCCAACTTACCGATGATGTATAAGGAAAAGAAAGGACCCCAGCACATGACGAACGCGGAGACGACGACACCCAATGTCTTGGCCACTCGCTTGTGCATCCGTATGACCTGCTGCTGCTGAGACATGGTGTCCTTGCCGCAGTGAATACGCAGCGGAACAGCGAAGCATTCCTTGAAGAAGTTTTGTCCCATAGCCAGGATGAGACCCTGCGCGAGTCCTTTCTCCCTCCGTTTGGCCACTTTGTATATCTTCCAGTACAAGAACAGGGTGACCAGGGTGGGCAGGAAGAATGCGAACACGACCGAGTGCACGACGTACTCGAGCTCGTTGCCTGCGTGGCACACGTTCGGGTTGTAGCACTCGTCAGCGTCAGGGTGGTAGCGAATGGTGGCCAGGAGTATGCTGATGGAGAATACCCATATGGCGATTATGGAAACGATCACTTTGGTTTTGGTCACAATCACTTTGTAGCGCAGAGGTCTGGTAACGCCGATGTAGCGGTCAACGGATATGATGCACAGAGTGACGATGGAGGCCGTGCAGAATATGACATCGCACGAGACCCATATGCGGCAGAGCAGGCGGCCGAAGGGCCACTTACGGCCGATCACATAGCTGACACCAACGGGTAGCACGAACACGCCGACCAGGAAGTCGGCCAGTCCCAGGTTCCAGATCAGCAGCATAGTCTGTCGCTTGCCGACCTTGGCCTTGAAACAGAGGACGAGGAAGTTGCCAAAGACGGTAATTATGATGATGAGCGTGGCGGGCACGCCGAACAGCAGGGCCAGCAGGTACGAGAACTGGGTCTCGGAGCCGGGCATTTCGTTGCTGCCGTGGACATTTGAGAAGTTGCAGACAGTCTTCAGGAGGTCATGGGCAGCCGGTAGCGAGCTGTTGTCCGACACGGGCTTCATAATTGGCCAATTTTTGCATGTGACTTTACAAATGGGACTCCACCATGAGCTCCCGCCGACGGAAGCGGGATTGATTTTGTACATAGTGGGGGCTAGGGGATGCGAATTTGAAGTGGGACACTTCCGGTAGAAACGCGTTAATCCAATGATTGGGTGAGGAGAGTAGGAACGAGGCCAGCAGGCACCCCGCGGACAGCACGTCCGATACCTCCGTTGGACTGTCAGATGCAGCCGGTGGCACACGTCGCAGCCGGCTAATAAAGCCCATTGAACGCGCTTCCCTCGACATGAGTTTTTCTCAGAACGCCTACGCTAGGCGAGTCGATGGGGCCAGAAAAGTCGGCGTTGGTTAATTTGGCGAAGATGACTGCATTACTGGAGGAATCCTGTGGACGGGAGGCTCGCCGTTGGCCACCTCGTCCAGGTCTCGACGGTATTTCGTGGCTTTGACGAGCGAGTTTCACTCGGTCCAGGAGCAGTAGTGCGGCTCGAGGAGGCGGCGCACGTCTTATGTGGCGCATAGAATGGAGAAATCCGATTTCGCCCTTCGCGAGGTTTTCGGCTCGGCGGGCCGTCCGGCGATGAGCAAGTGCGAAGATCGATGAGGTCTCGAGCCCAAAGGCTAACTAATACGTGATTTGTACTTGTAGGAATTTAGCAAATTGGGCGGCCAAACGTGGTTAAATATTCATCCTTTTTGACGCGAACGAGCACTCGTCACAGCCGAACCGTATTTGGCCGTCCCCACTCAGTGTCATCGGTTAGGGGCGGCGAATGGAGAGGCTAGTTGGTGCTTTTTGCAGTTGGGCGGAAGAGAGGGCCGAGCATCGATTCGGTTCGGTTCGGTTCAGTTGTTAGCCTTTTTGAATGGCTCTCGGTGGCAAAAGAGGAGCGTCTTCTTGGGAAGCGCGGTGTGAGCACCTAAATAAATACAGAGCTCACTCGGTCGAATAGCCCTCGAACTCGAATCATTGGTCGGTGAGGAGCCCGTTTCCGACAGAGCAGGAATTTTTTCGGCCAGTGCGTGCAACATTTAAGGAGAAGGGCGCAGTGTAAATAGTATTCAGAGGGCGGTCTCGGCTTCCGTTGACTAACTTAAGCTTTCCCATGTCCAATGACGCTAGTCGCATGTACGGTACATCATTAGTCGTCGCTCTTCATTCACATCGGCCCGCCGAATAGGGCCGCCAGCTGACGTCGTTCGCAGGCCTTCTCTATTATTCATAATCTAGAAACGACATTGATCCCGACACCGCCTCTCTCGGCCCACCTAATTACACATGCGCCCTGCAAAAGACATTCCGACATTTTCCCTTCCCTTTCAGATGGTCATCTTGTATCGAATTTTTGGAATTGGACTGATTTCAGCAGCTTCGCGGCCGTCACCCTGGCCTTCGCCCTCCTCGCGACCACCCTAACCAGTGCACTCCTCACCTGGCCACTCTACGTCGAGGCGCTCGGATTCGCGGCCCTCTTCGCCGAGGCCAATCTGGGCACGCCCCAGCTGTGGGCCAACCACGTCAGAAAGTCGACGGCCGGAATGAGGTGATCTCGCACGCACACCCCGCCATCGTCCCTAATCCAGGCTTCATTTTCAGCGTCGGCATGGTTCTCATGTGGCTCCTCGGAGACCTCACCAAAACCGCCTACTTCATCATCCGGCAAACTCCAGCCCAGTTTTGGTCTTGCGGTGTGTTCCAGGTGGTCGTGGACGTCGTCATCCTCTTACAGGTGCGCTTTTATCGTCGAGGCAGTGCGATGACGGCGGCAAACACCCCCGTGTTGAAAATGACCAAATCGGAGCCTCTTTTGTGATTGGTGGATGGGCTTGTGGGTATAATTTGCCTTGCTCCTATCGAGTCACCCCGAGTGATAATCGCTGTCCTCGACCTGGCTTTTTGTTTGCGCTGTAGGAGCTATGATATACTTTCTAGCTTATCATCGCTAATAAAACAGAGACTTCGTGAGCAGACACATCGTCGAAAATAGACCGGCGCAATTTGCCATGAGACATATGTGCTTTACAACAATGTGACAGCCTGATGCCGTGCGTAGACATGGATCAGCATCTAACCGCGCAAGTTCGTTTCGCAGCTCTCGGAGTGGACTGTCCAAACAATGACTGCAATTTTTACTCGGAAACAGACCAGCAGACAACTACATCGCAGCCATCAGACCACATCCCATGCATTTTCTCGTCTCGCCGTTCACCTTTCGCTGCCGCTACCTTCCACCTTGCTTCGACCGCAGACTCTAAAGAGAGAGACTACCCATCGTGTCCAGATAACCTGCTCACTTCTGCTCACTCGAATGCGGCAGGTCAAGTCAGGTTTGACCGAGAGTACACCAGCGGCATTGTCAAATTGGTTGCAGTAATTCGGCGCGCTAAAGATCGTGCACACGCGACGTTCTGCGAAGAACTCGTACCCCAACGGGACAACCTGCAAAGAAGAGCAGCCTGACTGTCATGGCTGTGGTGGCTGCCCCTATGATGTGCTTACCTGGTGCGCGCGGATGACCATGGCAATGTCCATCTTCTCGCAGAATTCGAGAGCTGCTTGCTCGTTGAACAGATACGACACACCTCGAGTGCTCCTTTCGAAACCGCCTACAGGAAACGAGACTGTACTTAGAAGCAGTCACCAAACAGGAAACTTTCCTGACCGTGGGCGGAGGAGTCCGGATCTGCCCAGAGCAAGTCGCACACTAGTCCCTCGTCAGGAACCAAGAGAGGCCGTCGCAGAGCTCGAATTTGATCGAAGCTTTGCAGATTCGGCGAGATTCCTCCGTGCATGCAAAACATGTCGTTGGCCACCAATGCCGCGACTGGCATGCAATTGAATGTAGCCTGCAACGAGGGTGAGCGTGATTACATCGCGTTGCTCGATTAAGCCTGCTCACGTTGAATGCTCCCCACAGACTCGTATCGTAGCGCGCTCTCAACTCGTCGTAGAAGCCATACACGCGATTGATGGAGGCCGACTCGTGATTACCTCGGAGCACGAAGAAGTGGTCTTCGTAGGCGATCTTGAAGGCCATCATCACGCAGATGACTTCCACACTGTTCGGACCACGATCAACGAAGTCACCTGCAAACAGACCACTGAGGCAGTCCACGCAAAAAGGTGGTCTACTTACCCAAAAAAAGGTAGCGCTCATTCGGCGGCCATCCAGCTTTCTCGAACAGGCGCAACAAATCGTTGAACTGGCCGTGCGTGTCGCCGCAAATGTTGACTGGCGGATTGATCTCGAGCAGAGTCGGTTCGGCCAAGAACACTTTCTTCGAACACTCGATCAGCCACAGCACGTCGACTCGGTCCAGCACCGTCTGCGGGTATTCGCCAGGGCTCGGCGGTGGGAAAACCACGCGAGTCAGCCGGCTCGCAATTTCGAGCGCTCGTTTTCGCTCGCGCCCAGATACCATGATGGCACAGCTCGATTCCCTCCCACTCAACCGGTCACCGACACCACAAGCGGCCCGCCTAAAGGCACCAGCAGCAGCGGCGTATCGTCGCCTACTTTACACTTACACGCACCTTGTTCGGTGCTCAAAATTCCCGCCAAATGTAGTCAGAAACGCATTCCTCGTGGAAGTGCGCGACAGTAAGAAGAAGTTTCCCTCGAAGTTTCTGTTTTCTATTCTTTGATTTAGAAAATTCTGTTCCGTTGGCAGTTGTTTTCATTGAAACACTAACCTGAACAGCCGTCATGGATCGACGTCGAGCTGACCCGCCAGTAGTGACAGGTAACTTGCTGTGTGGTTTGGCTTGGCATGTCTGACGATGAGATGTTGGTTTGAATTGAGTAGGTAGGCCTACTAAAAGTCACGTGTAGCCCGCATGTTCGTGTCCTTTTAGGACTGTCACCGAAGGAAGGCATACCGGGCACCCAAGTGGTAATTCGAGGAGAGAATCTTGGTTTGAATCAAGCTGACGTTGTGGGTAAGTTGCGTGTATTATTCGGCTTTACAACCCTTCTGCTGGTTATACCTACCGTCCCATGGAATAGCCTACATACTGCACCTACAGAGCCTGCGATGTACCCACACCTAGGCCTGTTATAATAATCGGCAGAATTCTCTAATGTCTCTATTTTCCTACTTTTAGGGCTGACCATATGCGGGATTGATTGTTTCATGTCAGTGCGCTGGGAATCATCAAGCAAACTGATCGCTAGGGTCGGATTAGCCAAGGGTGGTTTCGGTGATGTCACTGTGACAACGCGATCAGGCGGACGTGGAACGAGTACTATCCAATTTCGTGTGTTCGCGATTCAAATTGGCGAGTTTTCGCGTTCAAAGTCGGTCTAGCAATATTTGAAAGCCAGATTCGTTACAGGTCCTTTGGAAGAAAGTGCAGTCT
Organism: Mesodorylaimus sp. YZB2_4; assembly: GCA_030248295.1. Taxonomy (NCBI): domain Eukaryota; kingdom Metazoa; phylum Nematoda; class Enoplea; order Dorylaimida; family Dorylaimidae; genus Mesodorylaimus; species Mesodorylaimus sp. YZB2_4. The sequence continues at coordinate 80,019 of JASANH010000741.1, forward strand.
GGGTTGACGAATCGAGGACGGTTTTGGGGCTCCAGAGGGACGTAACAAGCGCTGTCACTACGGCGTTAGTGGATGACGATCCTTTGGGTATATCTAATGAAAAACAAGAGTAAGCATGAAAATATTTTGCCTGCATGACGATTGCGTAAGCTCGAGGCTGCATTTAGCCCTCGAGTAGTTGAAAGTCAACTGGCCGAGTTGTTTCCTGATGGCAATGGAAATTTGCGTTTGGACAATTTTGTCCCAGTTTGGTATTTGCTTCTTCATCACCAGAAAGCTTCGTAAGTGCCTATTCATGATGCGTGCATGCTCTTATCAACTTTGGCGTTCTGCTATGTTCTAGTTTCGAGGATCTAAAATCTGCTGTACCATACTTACAGCGGCACGGCATGACTTTGAAAGAGGGGCCACTCGACTTTTTGAAGTCGAACCTGAGTTCTTGCATTAATTGCGTCGACGCGTTAGCAGGTATGTCCTAGAAGTTTTGTATTTTCTTAATTTCTATTGCATCGTCTCCGTTTAGCGTTGTACGACACGTTGCAGAAGGATCGAGAATCGAAGGGATGGCCGCTCACACAGAAGCTATTGCTCGAGACAGTATCTTGCCGCAGCGATGCTGACTTTTTGTTCACGGAGGTGCTAAGTCGCAAGGATCGTGCGGATGCAACACGGAACGCGCTGTCAGTCCTGCAAAAATTCAAATTTCTGTTTTTTCTGTCGTCGAATATCGAACGGAATGTTGCCAAGGTATATTTTGGCTGCTGATGAGTCACTGATGAGCTGATATCTCTAATTCCAGGGCACTTATGCTGCAATATTTAACGATTATACGAGAGTGAAGTCGTTGTTCACGGAAACGGAAGTGTCGCTCTTTAAAGAAGGTAGGTGTGGCTCAGTCCTTGCTGAATTCGGCCTTAAAAATTCATTTTCACGGTTTAGCGTTTGTGGAAGTCGAAAAGAGAATGAATCAATTTCGTCAGACATTGAAAGATCGTTTATTGGAGGTTCCAGCAAGTCTCGAAGAACAAAAGAAGATTATTCGGTTTGTGTTCTTTCAGCATGCTGTCCAAAGAAATTGTGGAGTTCTTTGTTGCAGGTACCTTCTTATTCTGGAGCCGGACACAGATGCAGGGTGGGATTGCTTATCCGCCGAGCACCATTGGCTTCAAGGACAGTTCTGGGATGCGCAAGAGAAGCATTTCAAAGGTATGTGCTCTAGCGCTCGTTCGGGATCCCGATCCCGGTCGGGAACGCCCCTCCCAAACCCGATCCCGATAAAAAATGGACGGGATTGAATGTTGTGGAGATGTGTTAAGAAAGGGATGGGGAGAGGAAGGGATCGGGAAGGGAGTGTTCCGGAAGAGTAAGCTGGAGAAACTTTGGCGGATGATTGAACTGATGAAGAGGAAGGAAAAGATTCGTTTGCTAATTAATGACTAATTTTAGGTCTTTTCGCTTGCATGATTTTGAATGCCATGATGAATACTGCGCAAAAAAGTTTTTGGCTCTATATTTGCTGGCTAATTGGGGTGGGCTGTAGATTACCTACAGCAAATTAAAAGTGAAAAAATAACACTCTAAAAATCCCGATCCCGAAAAAAGTGATCCCGAACGAACGCTAATGTGCTCGGATGTAGTTTGATTGCTATGTACGTGAAATCCTAGGCTCTCCCTGGGGCAAACTAGGGCTTACCAGAGGAAGGTTCAAGCCACAGGAGCGATCCCACGTAGTCCACGACTCCTCGTGTTGAGTTTATTGCCAACACACCACAGAGGGCCGTACAAACTGTTGAGTCGGGGAGCGGCCGTAAGCGAGGAGCGAGGTTCTGACCTGGGTGGGACAGAAGTGGTCACAGAGCTGTTCAGACTAGGAACCCAAGACCAGTCCTCAACCGATGCCTGCAAACCGGATCAGCCCCTCGACCTCGCTGTCGGTCTCGTGTCTGGCCCTGACTTAGGATAGGCAAACCAGAGCTCAGTTCGCTGAACCATGTCGCTGATAGGTGTCCATAAAAGTATCACGCCTCTTACACACTGTGCTGGCATGTCTCATTCTGGCATTTAATTTTAGCTGAGAGACCAACGTCTGCGAATGAGGCGTATTTGGATGTGGAGGAGAAGTTAGGTACGTGCTATTTTTGTGCGTCTCTTAGAGGTTTTCACAGTTTTTGGTTTAAGACATCCCTCATCGTTTTCAATTTGTCGATTCGGTCTGTGCAATTTTGACTAGTCGACTACAACAATTCTTGAAATTGACTCAGGCCTATGTGGCTGGTCAGCTAAGCGCTAAACCGAATTTGCACAAAGAGGGACAAGTAGAGGTGAGTCGTTGACTGATGTATGTGGTGCGGTGTTGTTTATTTATTCTAATTTCAGGCGATGGTTCGCGGTATTTTTCACTTAGCATCTTCCTTATTGAGTAATGCTGTTCTTCCGGAAGCGGTCTCGAACGATGTTCGGAAGCAGTATGAAAACCGATTGACGCGTTGGCCAACGTCGAACAGAGATGACACAATGTATTTGATGCAGTCTTTGAAAACATTGCGGTAAGAGGTGGTTCGACAGAGATAGAGTCAAAAGTTTCGAGAGACCTTTTGTATTTGTGAAAATTATGGGATTCCCAGCCGGCCTTCAGATAAAGATGCTTTTCCATTGCAGGTCAACTGTAGCTGCTTTGCTCCAACAAGAATTCTTGGGCAAGCACATCGAACCACTGTACGATCTTTGTGTTATTCTTCGAATGAAATGCTTGGGCCGAGTAATGGAGCAAGCTCGTCGAGGTAAGTGGCCAGACGAGCCATATCTTTCTGTGCGGGCAAAGATGGCTGGATGTGTGGTGGCTTGGTGAATTCGCGCTTTCCATTTATTCATTGAATGAGAGCTTCCACGTATATGCTGCCCGGATTCATTTCATAGACACGTAAAGGGCAGATGCACCGTAGCGCGTGTGTACGTGATCGTATAGACTCATTCGAGAAAGGTGCACGCGCACTTTGATGCAAAACATGGTTTTTTTTACGCAGGTGTGTACGATCTGCAGCAACGAGAGACCTGGAAGATACAGATAAGCGATAAAGGTTACGCTAAAACGTCTCTTCCCGACCAGTTCGAAAGTCTGGTGAACGAAATTATTCCTGTCACAAAGCAAATACTGGCTTGTGGTGGATACCCGGGCGAAATTGACTTATTTACAATCGACAAGAGACGTGAGTCAATCCTACAAAGCTTCGAGTCGTTGTTGGCGAGTTTCAAAGAGACATTAGAACAACTCGCCCGCGTTGCACCCAGCAGTGCTGCGGCGGCGAACGAGTCGTCGTCTTCATCTCCAGCTGGCGTTCCGTCAGTCGCGTCGAGACGTCCGTCTGTGTTGGCCGTATCTGGTGCGGGATCGGAGGCGAAATCGAAGGATACGCCTGTAAAGGATCGGAAGCTCCTTATCGTGTTGGGAAATTGCGATTACGCGCTTCGGTACACGCTTCCTTCGTTGGTAAATCGACTGAAGTATGGCGGATTACAATTTTCGGATCGTGTCATGGAGGTAAGATGAGGGTCCATGTCTTTGCATTTGCAGGTGCGTCAGCTGTACTGTACTGCAGTTTTGATTAGAGCCTTGGTATGGGAGGACTACAGCAGCTGTAACAACAAATGTGTTGCGTGTGCGAAGAAGGCTGTCTCAACTTCGCATTCGAGCGGGCGATCCTGCCTTCTTGCTGTCACTTATTGAAGATGTTTATGGGCTATTTTTAGCGTGGTCGGTCGACCTATGCAGCGTTCAGGAATTTGTTACTAAAGATGTATATCGACGCGAAATGTTGCACATTTAGTGACTTGATCGACCCAGTGAAGTATAGCAATGTGGAGAAAGTTAGCGGTAAGATCTTGCATTCCTGAAGCTGAAGCCGTCAAGTATATTGATTTCCGTTTTAGACGTGTCTAACTACATCAAAGATTTAGTCTTGTGCATCGTGAGTGTGCAAGCGGAACTTTTCCTGGTCGCCGCCCATTTCACGCCCCAGGTCATGAGCTTTACGGTCCGGCATTGCTGTGATCGTCTGATTGCTCATACGAAGCACTTCCGCGATTCAAAATTGTCGGCAGCAGCCTCGACGCAGGTAATCGGCGTTTTGAGCTCTGTTATCTGAAAGGGTTCTTGAAACTCGGGTACTTGACTTCTGTGTTTTCTGCTTTGACTGGGCCTTCTGAATAAGTTTGCACAGATCAGCCTGCAGTAATAGTAAGTTTATGCCCGGGTGCTCTAAAGAATGAGTGGGGAAGATGTATGTTTATACAGGCCTTGCCGGCCTGGTGACAGCTTCCTTGTCTTTGCAGGTCTACTTGGATTTATCGGCATTCGAGCTGTCTGTCAAACACTTCACTGCTGCAGAGACGAAGTGAGTGTGGTGCATTTTACGGGGGTCGTATTGGAAGTGTCATCGGTTTCTGAATGTAGATCACTACTTACTCAAGCCAAGACTCAGTTCGAGATGAATGCGGACAGAGCGGTGGCGGAAGAGAAACTGGATGAATACCAGAAGCGAATGAAACTAAGCATACTGAGTTTGCAACCATCCCAAAATACGGCCGCCTAGAATGTATGATTGTGCATAGGTCATATTTAGTGAAGTAAATACTTGTGGAAAAGACTTGGTTTATTATGTAGTGACTCGTGGTTGGATGCCAGCTTATCTGCAGAGGTTTCGTCTGCTCGATGTTGTGACGTGAGTGAGTTTCAGGGCATTCCAAGTATGGGCGCTAAAGTAAGCCGTGTTCGTCGTCGTGCCTTCCACCATCGAAGCGGATACTCGAACGCGCCTTTCCATGGTCAAAGCAATGATGGTTTAGATTGCGACGCGGTGGACACGGATGCGATTGAAGACACGCCCAAGGCTACTGCAAGTTCGAAGAGAAGGATAGTGAAGGCGAAACGGAGACTGGTCGGATGGAAGTACAAGAAAGGAGTGTTTGGTTCTCCGGCTGACCAAGCAGCGTCTAGTCAATTAGTTGATGCGACAGTTGTGCCATTGGTAGTGGCAAATTGCCCGGAAAGTGATCGCAAATGCTCTTGTCAGGTACTAGTAGGTGATAGCTTATAAACCCTCCGCGGGCGGCAAGTGAAGGGTGTGTATGTGCTCTTCGAGATTTGGCTATGGTTTAGGGGAATCGCTGCATCGTTTGTGACATCGCCGAAAATCTTCCTCCGAGTGGCCGCATGAAGCGAAAGCGACTGGTCAACATAAACACGTGCACTGTGTCCGATTTGATGGCTTTGGAAGGAATCGGTCAGCTCATTGCGACCAATATCGTGATTTATCGTGAAAAAAAGGGTCGTTTCAAACAATTGGACAAACTGCTCAAAGTGCCTGGCTTGACCAAATCCATTTATTGCCGAGTGGCGCCTTATGTCACTGTTGTCTCGCTGGAGGACGATGATAGCAGCGGGTTACATATCGTCGAGGGTGCGCCACCCGGTTCGAACAACTGCGGCGGAAGTGGTGTCAATTTGGCTCCTCGAAGTGGAAAAGGCAAAGGTCACAGTCGGCAAAGCTCGGCTATAAGCTCGCAAAAGTCGTCGACTGCGAACGATGTGCTGGATTTGTTGCTACAAATGCCTGTCGACGCGGAAGGTGGAAAGGACTTGGAACAAGCTAATATCGATTTGATTTATCGTCTCATGTGCTCGAAGTCGGAACGACCGAAGCCAAAGCTCGTGTTCGAGAAGGGTCACACAGAATCTGAACAGCAACCGCAGCAGCTAAGCTTTGATTTCTCGCGTTTACGCTTGGGATGCTGGGATTTAGAAGGATGCTCGTTCGACAAGGCCCACAATCCTGGCGTGTTAGAAGTGATCTGCATGACCATTCTGGAAAATAGGTAATCATTAAATTTGTTTGATCGAACTTTTCTCCGAAAGCACCATTTGCTTTATCAGATGGAATTTTATCGTTATGGTCGATTTTATCAGTGACCATGTTCTCGATCGCCTCGTGACCGAATTGAACTTTCCAACGTTGCACAAGGTGAAAATATGGCGTCAGAATTGTCAGTTGACGCCCCGATTCGCCTGCCTGACCCTTCAGTGCCCCGAAACGGTAGGCCCACTTTTAGTCTCTTCGCGGTATGCTTGTGATGTTGGGTCTTTTTAGAATTGTCGATACGGTTACCTTTTTGGAATTCCATTTGCAACGCTGGAAATGTCAGAGCCAACTCACGTATCTTTCAAGGTGAGCATATTTTCGTGCAGTGATGCTACCAATGGCTACATTCGCTTTATGTTCTAGATTGGAGCTAGGAATACTGTGGTTTACTATGGCCAGCATGATTATACGCAGGGTGAGTACTGACTTGCGTTGGCGTATCAGCTTGTGACGTCGGCCGCTCGTCCACAAGTATCCAGCCCCCGCGGTAGTCGACTGCAGGATGAGTCGTTTCTGGCCGTCGTTTCAGGTGATCAAATATCTTCCTCTGAAGAAGACGTATTGCGTATCGAAAAACGCGGGACAGATTCTACGTCAGGTATGCTTTAGACTTCAAATGTTCGATGCAGCCTGTAAATTTCTGCTTGTTTAGCAAGCGGGAACTTGCTTTACTTTGGTCACTACGCAGTGCATTGGAGTGGTGGTCTTCTGACGAGATTTACAGGTGCGTTGTAAATAATTACATTTCGCTAATGGCTGTCTCCATCTTCATAGCTTTAGGTCGCGCTGGCATCGTGGATGAAGGTCTGACTCACTTGGCCATACCGAACGGCTGGACGTTGGGCGGTCGTGTCACTCGTAGCAATCCCATTTGGCTCCAATTTTTGGTCAGCGATGAAACTCGCTCGCCAGCCGCGAGTGCTTAAACTTTGTGAAATCTGTGAATTGGTTTTTACATTTGTAAGTGTCTTATAGCGTATGTACTTTGCGATATGCCTTACTCGCTAGACCCTGTGCTCGCCCGATATGCAAAAAGGTGCTCTGGTGATGCGCGTTCGCTTTAAAACTACAGTGGCAATGATGCATTGTCACTTTTTATCCTATTTGATACAATAAAGATGTGTTCCTTGGCCCAGAGGCCAAGTGAAGCGAAGTGTAGTTATGAGTCTAATTGATCGGTTAGTTGGTGATGCGAAATTGGTCTCTTTCCGCTGAAAGCCCGCACTGACCGCTCTGCAAGGCCGCAGGGTATCAGTCGCACGAGCTAATAATCGCAGTCTGCTTGGGGCATCGAAAGTCAGTGCTATTCCGCATAAAAGTTGCCCTTCCGATGTGCTCCACGATGATCTTTTGAGCCCTTGACATGGTTCAGGAATATCAATAAAGGGCATACATCATCGGTTGTCGTCGAGTACGTATCGGCAAAAGGGCATTGGCACTGCGACTGGTATCTGGCGACCCAAGTGCCCTGGTCACTTCTTCGGGACCTGTGGACCCGGCAGGAAAACTTGCATGTGCTTTCAATACCCTTCCACGTTACACTGGATTTGCCATGTATTTGCATTACACTGCCATCTGCAGCACTGATGCTGATGCAGACGTGGCCAGTCGTCGGCAATCTGGGCTGAGGGTCGGTGTGAGGCAGCCGTGGTCCACACGTGCGGATTCGGGAGCTGGGGTAGTATTCGGCACAATATAATTGGATCGAACTGCCGACATGCTTGTTCTCGAATGGTAAGGCTAAACTTCCTATCTTAACGGTATAGCAGCCATTGTTCCTTCGTTTTAGCCGTGTCGTAATGCCCATGACTGTCGAGGAGGTGAGGAGTCAATTCTTACCGCCTTCTGACAAAATACCTTTTCTCTTCAGTATAAGATTGGTCAGCTGTACACGGTCGCGCTGTCGAGTTTGGAAGAGACTGGAGGCGGCGAGGGCATCGTAGTGCTGAAGAACGAGCCATTTGAAGGCGTGCCGCTGCTGGGTGGCCAGTACGACCACGGGCAGTATACAAGAAAGATTTATCACTTTGCCTCGTATGTTCTCTTTTGGCCAGCCCAGTGAGCGTCATGGAGTCGCTTGTTTTAAGAAAAGTCTCGTGGTGGGTCCGAAGCCTTGCGCCGAAGAAGGCGTTGAGTGCTATCGAAGAGGCGTGGAACGCATTCCCGTATTGCCGGACGGTGGCCACGGTAAGTTGGCTCTTCTGTAGCTCTCTCTTACAGTATATATTACCAAGATGGAGCCTTGCTAGTTTAGAGTGAGAACAATGATTACGCGATCACGATCGAGTCCTTGCATCTCGCAGACCGGGGAACGACGGAAAACGTGAGTACTGCTGCTTTATGGGTCGCAGCCTGCTTTATCCGCTTCTATTGCAGGCGTTGCAGCTGCCGCCCGAGTTGTTGGCCAAGAGGAAGGTGGAGTTCGTGGACATAGGCGGCAAACTATTGTGTGAGAAGGTGCGACTTCTTCCTGACTTTGATCATTCCGTGTCGATGGGTTTTGCTCCTTAGGATTACAAGAGTCAGTACGACCCGACCAAGTTCGTGTCGGTCAAGACTGGACGTGGTCCTTTGGCCAGCGGGTGGATGCAAACACAAGAGCCAGTCATGTGCTGCTACAAAGTGATCAAGGTGGAAGTCAAGGGATACGCTTTGTTCAGGGGACGGATCCAGAGCTATCTGGCTAAGGTGATTACATCATTTCCTTCCTTTTTCAGTGACATAATGCCGATACCCCTAATTTTGAGTGGATACTTGCTTTAGGAGTATCCGCGGGCGTTTCAACGCTTCCACCGTCAAGTGTTCTGCACGATCGATCTGTGGCACGGAATGACGATGGAGGAGGTTAGGGAATACGAGAAATGGGCGCAGGAAGAGTTGGTCAAGGTAAACCGATGGTTCAGATCTCATTTACTCCTGTAGAATTATGGATCGACTTTTAGCAACGGATGACGAAAACTGTTCGTGGAACAGCGCCCTCCGAATGACTGTGCCACAATGAAACGTACGTGATGAAACTGCGTGATGATATGCGTAACGAGATGTAGCATCTTTCGTTTTGTGCACAATCTGAAAGCAAATTCCACGCGTGAAGTACACGTCAAAGAAAACAGATAAAGTGGCTATGCTAGCAAAGTGGCTAGCAGAGAATGCTTTGAAGAGCAGGAGATCATAAACATTTTGTAGATACAACTACTTTTTGTATAGCGCTTCCGAGTTACCATGGCTTAATGTCTTCACCTAATTGGCTATAGGATGACAGACGAGGCCGCGGATAACCGTGCTGCTTAATTTCTCGCTCGCAGTACAGCCATTGCTGGAATCCGGAAGTACGGTCCACAAAAAGTAATCCTGCTCGTGCTGGGTCAGCTTGGCCCTTACCATAGAAAGATCGGCTATGTCATTGACTCATAGAGCAAGAAGGAATGAGCTAATGGCGCCAAAAGCTATGCAGCTGTATGAGCGATGGATGGAACCAGACTGGACGAGAGGACCAGCCGTCAGGAAAGTCGAAGTAAGCTCGAAGGTCTCAGGTTAGCTTTCGATAACGTGAGTTTGTCACAGACAGCGACAGGTTCAGACAAAAGACCAGCTACCGAACAAGGAATACAAGCAGATCTGTGGGTGATCGATCAAGATTTACTAGTAGATCGTATCACTGTGAAAGGAGGACCTGCTTTAGTGCGACCCAGGTCTGACTCCCAGGCCGCAATGAGCCAAATTTTGGCGTTGTCTGAAGTTGATACTTGTAGTGGAGATAGTAGGTCATGCGTTTCTTAGCTACCACTTTAGAAGCGACTGATACACAGTTTGCGTTTACAGCGGCGACAGTTGAGCATGGCCAATCAAGAATATCCAAATCCACAGAAACCGTGGCTTCAGACTGGATGCTAATAAGTGATGAGACCGCTACTCAACCCCTTCGTAAAAACAAGAAAAGGCCTAATGACGGCATTGAACAGTCTAATGATGATGGCATTCGAAAGGAACGTTTCGTAAAATGGGTTCTGAACGGGCGTTCTGATGATTTTGGGAAATCTAAACTACTTTTGTTCGGGAAGTGAGCTATGCTATTTCTTGCCATGAACGGAAGCGTTTTTTGTCCTTGTTGTCACTTTGAATAAAGACTATCTTTACGTGTGCATTCGACTACTATGGGCAAAGCAGGCTTGGATATAGAACTCCTGTGATTACATGACAGTCGATAGACTGTGTTGGCTACAAGGCCTCTGGTTGTCAGTCAATTTGAGCCTAGTGAGCTTTACTCCTGCCCGAGCGTCCGACTCGCCTTGGAGACGGTAACCAACAAATTTATCATTCATCCGAGTTTAGCCTCCTCCATGCCTAGCGCTCGAGCCTTAGTTATACCAACAGACCATTTAGTGTATATCTTGGAGTGTGGGATATATACGTACATTGATAATAACCGAGGTATCTTTTCCAATCGGGTATCCTAGTTGATTGTCGGGTAAGATAGCACGATCAGAAGCCGCGAGCCGTTCTCGAGCTTAGCCATGACAAAGAGTGCCGAGACGGGTAGGAGAAGATTCGTATTTATTTCTACTGTCCTAATCTATATTCAGTCATTATCAGGCGCCTCAGGTACGTGGTCACCTTCCTGAATTCTATTGGTGAAGTCTTGAACCAAGGTCTTTTGTCTCCAGGTCAGCCATGCTCGTCAAGTCAATTGACTTCGACCTTGTCCTGTTACGCCAACGTCAAATCCAAATTCGATAGCTTCTTAAACGATTGGCCTGAGGCAAATATTTTGCCAAACATCTCAAATAATCTGGTGGCTGATATTTGTAAATCGTATGCGGATGCTAACGTAAGGAGCTAGCACGAACAGTGTCCTTGTCCCAGCCTCGGGGCAGTGCACTCTATCGATTTCCTTATACTTTTAAAACAAAATTTCTAGTCATTCCATTTTCAAAGTAGACAGCGAAATCAATCAGCAGCAATTATGCTATAAAACCATAGCTAAGCTGAGCGAGCCAAATGGGAGTATGTCCATGGGGACGCATTTACCTGGTTACTTGGATAATCAATAAAAAGGGTGGTGCGCTGGCAGAAGAGGCCAGTTTCTCTTATGGAAAATACAGGAGCTTTTGTTGGATGATATACGCATCGTTACTAAATGTACCAGTGACCCTGAGAACGCACGTATGGCAGGTACCGGTATATGTGGCGTGTATTTGTGCTGACATGCTGGTCGGAATCGTGAATTCACACCCTCTCAGTTCACCGCTCAAAAAAGATAGGACTAGACCAATCATGAGTATAGTGCTTTTGTTGGCCATGGTCCAAAACCGGGCATCTTCCAAAATAGAGGCAGAAACAAATATGTTTATTTTTGTAGGTTTGCGCTAATGCGACTGCAGCGTGTAAGACTGATCCCCAAGTCTCAAATATCACGATCATTGGCGAGTATATCTGTGCGAAACAGAAGACTGCGTTTGGGTCCAATTCTGATTGTGTCCAATCCGTACGCGACTCCACCAATCAAACTGTGGCTACCTGCAACTACCTGAATGCAGCAGTAGTTGAGATGAAGAACCAAGTTAGCAGCTGGCTGTTTGCGTCTTTCTCTGACTTGGCGACAGAGGTTTTTTATGATGCAGATGACACCAGTGAACCTTTGCGATTACTATCGAGACGTGGCAACCTGTGCTTTTACGGCTGTGGAAGGGCCATGTGGAAATGATACTGGCATGGCTCTAACCGGCCTTTTGGATATAGTCGCACACGGGCGTATTGTAAACTGTAGTTTTGGTGAGTCCAACGCCATTTCGTGCAATGGGTTTTTCTCTCGGGTCAGCTGTTTTCTCAACGCTTTAGAGAAGTGCGGAGAAGGTGATTATTGCCGTTGGGGTCAGTTATGTCGATCAGCGAGGTCTTGCGCTTGCGCAACCGTTTGCCCGCAAATGAGCGAGCCCGTATGCGCCAACAATGGATTGAACTATGCGAACCAGTGTGTCATGAGAAACGACGCCTGCACAAGCAGCAGCTGGCTGATAAAGCGCCCGCAGGCCTATTGCGGTAAGAGTCTGGGTAGCTCACGATAGATCAGACTAGACCCTAAATGAACTTCATTGGCTGAAGTATTCCTGATTCTAACAGTTCTCTTGTATAATGTTCAATCTTTTCTTTTAGACATTCAAGCGGCCAATCCCAAGGTCTGTAATGATCGCAACGTGGACTACATGATTTCCTGTGCCGCCCCTCTCTACTCTCGTCTGGTCGACACTCTTTCAGCTACGGGATCGTTCTTTTTCGCGGGCACATCTCAACAGCTGACCGACACGTGCGCAGTGTACGCTGAGTTTAAGTCGTGCATGCAGAACGCGACCACCCAATGTTCTTATCAAAGCATCACAATCCTCAAACAGTTCTATGAGTATCTATGCTCGACGCAGGGAGCCACTGAACTGACCTCCACATCCATGAGCACATGCAGACAAGCACTGGCGAATGACGAAAACACCAGCAAATGCGTTAAAAATTATAACACTAGTCTGTACTCCCTACCATACTATGGCCTGGAGCAATATTCGTTCTCACTGTCCGATGAAATAAGCTCAGTCTGCACGGGCTCAAATATTGCATACGTCTGCGCTGAATCGCGGATTCAGGCGCTGTGCGACCAAACCGCTAAGACGGTTTTCAGCAAGCTGTACAACGGCACGTTGGACATGTTCCAAGAGAACTGCAATCGAGGTACGTCAACGCGCCTGTTTTTTTGCTTCCTTTCTGTAAGTTAATTTTCAGGTTGCAAATCCACTATGGGAGACACATATGGTGTGATCAGTACAACCAATTGGCCCTTTTCTCGAAATGCGGGTTTTTCCAAGTGAGTGCACCGATTTGATGTTGATGCCAGCCTGTCGATGGCTTATTCTGATAGAATTGTTGGTTTATGTCCGAATTGGGCGGTCCCATATATTTAGCTCCCATAAACTGGGTCCTCATGGCTGTTTCAGGTGCGTATGGAATATACAAGTGCCAGCTGGTCTCAACATCAATCTAATGATCTATCCCAACCGCCCCTATGACTGCATCTCGACTAAATCACGATTCATCAGCGTCTATTCCGGGGACACTGTCAATGCCACCAATATGATAGGAGAGTATGTCAGACCCGTCCGGCTTACATATCTATGGCGTTGACTGATGTCATTTTAGGTATTGTCCATCGAGCAGCACTGCTGCCAGAGTCATCTCAACGACACAGTCCGTGAATAAGATGACTGTGGTATATTCCAGCACGGCCGTCGATGGATCACGGGCACCAGATTTCATAGCGATGTACTACGCAGGTAAGCTGTGCTGCTAGAGTCGCGTTTATGTGAAGTCCAGGATCACAGTATTTTATTTACATTGCGTTTTCTCGTCCCTACTGCAGGCATAGACGCATGCGCCAGCAATCCATGTTTGGGAGGAACGGTATGCGTCAATCAAATAGGAGGCTACATATGCCAAAGTATGCCTCTTTCACTCCTGTCTTATAGCACCCTTGGGTACCACAGTATTCGTGTTCCAGGCGGCAGCAATTCTAACGACACCTTCAAGCGAGAGCGAGACCCAACTTGCAATTCGGGCTGGACATTATACTTGAACAAGTGTTATCTGGTGAGGAAAATCACCATCGATCAGCCAGACGCCGAATCGGGTTGCCGAGATGGCCGCGGACATCTGACCTCAATTCTGTCAGCAGTGGAAAACGACTTTGTCACCCAAATGTAAGCCTGAACTACTTTGCGTGCAGTATGATCAGTTGAAGGATGCCACCTGGTTACAGGGCCAAGAGAGCCGGGGTCGCGACACTGTGGACTGGACTGCGTTGGGAAGACAATACGAGATGGAAATGGCTAAGCCAGGAGAGCGCCACTTACTTCGCTTGGAATCTAAATCAACCTTCCAATCCGAATGCCCAGCGTTGCGTCGTCCTCAACGCGGATCTGAATGGGCGATGGGAAACAAGAAACTGTTTCCCGACCACAGCTGATGGTTATGTCTGTCGATCCTCCCCTACCGGTAAGTAAGCTGGATATGATGGCATAAGCTGGCCTGCAACTCCCCCCCCCCATTATATTATGGACTTCTGAGAGACTGCGTCTTCGCTCATATATATATATATACAGTATATGTATATATATATATATGTTTTTTAATTTTTTTTTTTGTGTATACGTATTTACTGTAGTAAATAAATATATATATATATATATATTTAGATTATTGTAACCCAAATCCATGCCTTAACGGCGGTACCTGTCAAACGGCTGTGGGAGGAGGTGGCGCTGTTTGTACGTGCGCCACTGGTTATTACGGTGTGGTCTGTCAGTTCCGTCAAACCAGCGCCTGCTCTTCTGGTCCTTGCTTGAACGGTGGCAGATGTACAGACACGAACAGTGGTGGGTTTGTGTGCGCTTGCGCTACTGGCTTTACGGTAAGATCACATAAAATCATTGATTAGATGGTTTATTGACATACCCGGGGCTATTTTAGGGAATAACATGCGCCGTCAACACTGACGAATGTGCAAGTAACCCTTGTTTGAACGGGTAAGCCTGGCCACGTTTGTAGCGATGTTTTCCTATAGAAGAGAACACAGCTGATTCCCGCCATATATCACCAAGTACTATCATACAATTAATAGGCACAGAGTAGCTGGAAAAGAGTGGGGATAGGAAAATAATCTGTTGTTGTTAGCAGTAGAGAGAGCGCTGGAATGTACTTGTAAGAAAATGGCTTGTTCCAGGAAGAGCTGTGAGGAAGGTTGCTGAGTTGAAAGATTATGTGATGATTCAATAAGAGGGAAAGGTCATCGCGAGAGTATCGACAACATTTTTGGTTGTTCTTGTCCTTGTCTTTTTTAGAGGCACTTGCATCGACGGCATCAACCAATACACTTGCCGGTGTCCACTGGGGTACACGGGCACCAACTGCGCGACGGCCAGCAACCCGTGTTCTCCCAATCCCTGCATGAACGGAGGCACCTGCGTAACATCGTCGCCTACATCCTACACCTGTATTTGTCCAGCCTCCTACACAGGGCCAACGTGCTCTGCTCAGCTCGATCCCTGCTTTAGCATTCCTTGCCTCAATGGGGGCACGTGTACCAGAACAGTTTCCGGCGGTTACACCTGCACATGTCCAGCGACCTACACTGGACCCACTTGCGCCATTCTGGTTCAATTGGCCTGCTTAAGCAATCCTTGTCTGAACGGAGGCACATGCTCTAATTCGCTAGCCACATCCTGGGGTTATATTTGCACTTGCCCTTCGCCCTTCGCTGGCATAAATTGTGAGATTGGAGGTGATTTATGTGCCAGTCATCCATGCTTAAATGGAGGTACATGCACGAGATCTGGCAACTCATTTACCTGCGCCTGCATCATTGGATTCACCGGATCGAGATGCGAAATCAACATCAATGAATGTGGTTCGAATCCATGTCAAAATGGTAGACCTCTTTTTGATAATTTGTTTTATCATAGAAAATCTGACTATGGATCTCCTTTAGGCGGGACCTGCGTTGATGGCGTGAATGAATACTCTTGCAAATGTGCTCCGACTTGGTCTGGAGCAACGTGCAACCAAAGGATCTCCAATTGTAATCCGAATCCATGTAAGCACCAGGGAACGTGCGTCATTTTGTCCGAGACCGAGTACATTTGCAAATGTGCGGATGGATTTGTGGGCGAACAGTGCGAAAACGACAACGACGAGTGTTCGTATAGCCCATGTATCAAAGAAGCTGTAAGAATTATCATTCTCATTGTTCATCCTTTCTTCCAATACTTGTTTTTCCGCAGACATGTCTAAACACATTTGGAAGTTACAAATGCTTGTGTCCAGTGGGCGTGACCAGTTGCGCGAATACTGGAGGCGGCGGAAGCAGCAGCGGAGCTTGTGCGAGCAGGCCGTGTAAAAATGGCGGATCTTGTATACCGAACAGCAGCGGCTTTACTTGTACTTGCGCGACGTCATACAGCGGCCCGACCTGCGAAATTGGTAAACGCCTAATTTTATACAAACAGTATATTCTGACGCAATGTTTGTTTCAGCTGCATGTGATGCTGGTTGGTCGTACAATCAAGGATACTGCTATATGGTCGTGGCTGCTCCCAATGTTATGAACGAGGGACACAAATACTGCGTGCAGAGGGCAGGCGAGCTTGCCAGTGTGCGAAGCCTTGACGAAAGGAACTTTATTGGGAAACTGTAAGCGAGGGACTGGATTGACTCGGGCTAATCTAATAGATACACATGCGCAGGATGGCCGCTGCCAACGTTGATCGCACTTGGATTGGCGCTCGTGGTGGCGGCCAAGGGTGGACTTGGTCGGACGGTGTAGCCTGGGCGTATAGCTCGTGGTACACTGGTGAACCAAAGGATTCATCGATAAACTCTTGTGTGCGGATGATCACAGGATACGGATTTAGCTGGGACACTAAATCATGCGACAGCCAAGAGCCGTTCGTTTGTAAGAAGCTAGCGAATGGTAAGACGTCCCACTGCTCTGCCTACCGAATATATATGCAGACATATTTGCCTTGTAGGCGGGCAAAACTTCTGCAGTTCTTCTCCTTGTCGAAATGGTGGTGTGTGCAAAAATTTGGCGGACACTTATTTATGTTCCTGTCCGAGCGGCTATACTGGGACAAATTGCCAGACCCAAACGGGATCGGTAAGAGGAACAAAAAGTTTTCAAGCTTCCGTATTGCTAGGCTTCATTATTTCAGGCGTGTACACCAGCTTGTCAAAACGGTGGAAGTTGTGTTAAAGGCACTTGCGTGTGCACACAAGGTTTCACCGGCTCTTCATGTTCTAGTAAGTAGCCTTGAACATAACTTTAGTAGATCCTGCCGCGGGTCAATAACCATGCTCTTCTGTCTCTCTTATAGCGCCTTGTCCAAGCGGGTGGACTTGGTCAGGGAGCTCATGCTACTTCGCGGTGAATAGTCCCGTGACGTACGACCAAGCTGTCTCGTCTTGCCCCCAAAAGCAATCTGGCTCATACTTGCTGACCACGATGACACAAACAGATCTCGACTATGCGGGTGTCTTGTGAGTGCTCAGCTTCTAATCGTCTCTTCTTTCTCTCATTTTGCCTTTTTAGGATGAACACGATGCAAGCTAACGTGTGGCTCGGTCTGAGATACAATACAGCCCAAGAAAAACATATTTGGGTCACTGGCGCTCCATTGAACCCGTCAGATTTCAAAGCTTGGGGTCCCAGCCAGCCGTTGAACCCAAAAACTAGAACCTGCTCTCGAGTAGTTGGTTCCACTGGCTTCATCTGGGAATCGGAAGATTGCACGCACTCTCTGAGATACATTTGTAAATACAAGGGGTGAGCACATACCGCGTTAATCAGGAGGATATCATGACAGTGCAATTATTTTTTCATCTGCTATGTATGCTTTCTTCTGCGCACTATATTTCTAGCGATCCTCTCCCCTTTAGGAGAGTGATGATATCATGCTGCAGTTAACATAACTGACTTCGATTCTCTGTCACTAACTTATGGGTTGTGTTGAGTCCTAGTACGCCTTCATTACATAGCTGTAGAGGAAGTCAATAAAAGAATCAATCTCACGCCAATCAATGTCTGTCACGAGCGTATTGTCCAAGCTTCCACCCACTTTTTCTGAAAACCTGTAAGTTCATGAAGCCGGATATCTTGTAATTCTGCAACTTCTTGTATTAAGTCCTTTAACGCTAGCAGCTGTCAATGGCCCGCTTATTTTGGTGAAAGCGAGTCACTTGTAGACTTAGGTTGTGAGCTTGTAACTTGCGAAATTGTCTCTTGTGGTATTCCCCGTACGTAATTTTGTGAACCTGGTCTGACTGCAGGCGAGCTTCTTCAATTGACTGATGAGATTGACTATAAAACGAAAAACCATAAAATCCAGCCAAAATATCTTTTACCAGCTCAAGAAAGGACCGCATCTAACCCCTGGTTCCACTAACTGCTGGTTCGCATTGTGTAAGGAGTGCGCAACGGTAAAACACATCGACGCTGAACGCAGTTTAACGACAGGTTGTAGAGTATCGACCGGCAATCGATACTCTTCACGGAGCCGGCAGCTGGAAGCGTTAGAGGGTCATTTTAGGACCACCAATAGCACATAATAGAAACAGCTGACACAGTCATTGAATTATCGATCTTCAACCAACCAAGAGCGATGTCAATCGTTTCAGCAAGATTGGGCGACAGCGCCAGCATTTTCCAACAACTTTTTCAACTCGCCTTTTTCTTCTAAGGAAACAGTGTCGTTCCCGCCACCCACGAACTGGCCACCGATGAATACGCGCGGCACCTAAAATAGAGAAAATGAGTAGGGAAATGGCGTGACAACTCATCTGCTGCTGGAGATACTGTGCAGACACTATGCAGATACTGTACACACTGATACTTACTGTGCGAGCTCCTGTTTTCTTCTGCAAGTAGTCAAGAATTTCGTTCATTTCATCGGGAATTTTTTTGTCCAGCTCGATAACGGCGTACACCTTATCGCTTAGATTATATTTTGCCAGGGCTTCCTTGGCTTTCTTGGAAAACGGACAGGCCGACTTGGAAAACACAACCACTTTCTTTTCTTTTAACAGCGATTCGACCAATTCTTCAGCCCCCATTATCCACGAAATATCTAGAAGACAGTCGTAGTTACCCGCGGATCTCAAGTGCCGAAGTACCTATAGTGAGCACATTCCAGCAGCATCATTGGTGAAGGACATTCGCAATTATTGTAAAGAGGTGCTGACAAGGAGGGTATGTCGCTAATCAGACTACGTGCAATTCAGCCTCCACGACCCTGCAGCAGGTGCTGGGTTACGTTTCCTTCCCACCAATTCTTGTTTGACAGGAACATGGCACTTACGACTAAGGTCCGAGCATGACGATCGTGTAAAACATTGCCTAAGCGATTGGTTGAGTGCCAGGCTGTATAGTGGACGAGTCAGATTCATATATGAAGCTATGCAAGGCCTGCAGGAGAGCTGAAAACATTGAAACAACAAACGGTGCAATGGATACTGTATGCTACATACTGTAGAAATTTTTTCGCCTAGTGCGCATGAAAATAGCAAGAAAAGGAGAATTATAATTGTACAGGTCACTCAATCGCGGAATCCTTTTCGCTGCAATCATCAGCCTTCATTTGGCGCTGTAACTTCTTCGCATCGGATAGGATTTTGAAGTACGTCGCTCCGAACCAAGTAATATCTTCGGGTTTTGCGATAAGCACTGCTTGCACGAACTGACACAAAAGACTTTTCAACTCTGGATGAGAATTAATGTACTTCTCGCAGTCCGATTTTATGGTCATCTGAAAGTATATTTCCATGACATGTGTATACCTCGGTGCCGGGAGGAGGCTATCTCCTGGCAAAAACGTATCATGGGACTGCTTGATTCGATGCTCCTTCTGCATTAGTTTGCCTGGAGAATGCTTCCATTCAGAGTGTCCCACGCTTTGAAGATTCACCCCTCACCTGGGTTATGCGATAAAAGTAGGATATTGCGCTAGAGTTAAGATTACCTACCTCAGTTTCTGGTGTCCATACTTGTGCACAGACTGGTCTCTCGAATTCGGTATTGGCACTGGAGAGCTGCCGCGGCAAGCTCCCATCCGTTTCTGGCTCTTCGGCGTCTTTACTTTCGACAACACGATTTTCTGTCGTTTGTACGTAATCTTCTGTTTCGCCTGTATCGACTGCTGGACAGTTCATAACTGGTTGATCAGGCCTGTCCTCAGCAGCGTCAAGCACGCGTACACTATCATCCTCGACATCTTCCACGTCTTCATCGTACGCGGCTGGGCTCAAGCGGGCACTGAATGGCTGTTCGTCCTCATCACCCGTTTCGTCAGAGAAGGCGTCCAAAATTGAGTTGAGTCTGCTGATCAGCTTCTGAGCTTCGTCAACACTCCTGGCCGAAAGTGGTTGGAGGTCAATTGGAGGTAAGCTACACTGGCTGCTTGGGCGCTCAAGTGGTCGATCCGAAGAATTTGTTGATACTTCTGCAGGATTTTTGGATACAGCAAGCTCCTCATGCTGTCCTGGAGCAGTTTGACCGTGTGGCGAAGTCCTGAAGACCTCATCTTCCTCGGCAGGCTCATGTTCAGGTTCCTGATTCTGCTCGGGCCGAGTTCGAGTGCCGCCATCATTGCCATCGCCACTCCCGTTTGGAACCCATGTGACCAGAGCAGGTAATTCAGCTACCGTATCGGCAGCATCGGTTGCACTTGGTTCGACTGCGTCATCATCGGGGTCTTTCGCCATATGGCCCTCATCTGTTTCTTCTTGTATGTTGGACAGCACTTTCCTAAATGGGAAACTTGCACCCACACCACTGACAGTACTAATGCCTTTGCTCAATTCGATACTAGAAATGATATCTGTTATCGACGCGCTGGACAGGAACCCGAATAGCGCTAGGTCCACTTGGTTAGATTCTTCGATAGGGGTGAAGTTGAAGTGACTGTTTACCATGCTGTACCACGGGTCTGGAGAATCTGCAACATCTGTCGACTGGTCGAGCCTCGCATAAGCCGATGATCCGGCTCGAATGAAACTGTGTAGTCTCCTAAACGGAACCCTTTGTTCTGCATTGGATACTGTAGACGACAAACTAGGTCAGGCAAATCTATTTTGTACCTGTCATTAAAAAGATACACCGACTGATCCAATGCTCCTTGAGTTGTCTGGATTCTTCGTGCAACCCCTTTTACGTTGTGCTCTGAATTACCCGCTTGGTTCAGGGAAACCGAATACTGAAACCAGCTGATAGTAATGCATGTTTAGCTGCCAGCAGCCCCACGTCTTACATAGAACACTGGACAGAGCTCAACGTCACCATCCAACGTGACGAACCTCATCTCGAAATCCACTTGTTTCGTCGCCAGCAGCCGCAATAGCAGCACGTTCGCGCCTGCAAGAATATTTGATCTTTGGCTGCAGATAAGACGCATCGCATTCAAGTTTACCTGCACCAACGAATGTAGCGAACATATCGAGCGGGATAGACCGGTCTCTCACCACTGCTACATCCTGAAATACGATTCATGCAGGTTATACCCACTTTAGTCTTTAGCAATCCTTTACATCAGGTCTACTTATCCGTTGGATGACCCTGTACGAGTTCGATTCGAGGATTAGTTTTGTATATCTTTCATAATGGAAATCTTGAAACTGGAAGACAAAACTCTGGATGATGCTATTTCTCACATCGATTCTATAGGGCGCATTTACCCGCATTGACTCAGTTTTCTCTTGGCTAATGGTTTGAAGTCCATTTGGTCTGACTCTGGCATCGACAATCACACTTGTCTTGACACCATCCACGATCACATCGTGCTGAGATTGGACAGAGAAAAATACTCCGCCTAAACAGTAAAGACGAGCCTGTTTTACAGCTAGCATGGGGATTGATTCGCATCGTTTACCGTACCATCCTCGTCTTGTCCTTTCTCCGCATTAATAACAACAGAGCCAATCGCTTGACCAGTCTTGGCCGACCGTACGGTAAGCATTTCCGAAAAGACAACGCTGTCGAAGTCAGGGAGATCTAAATAGAGCTTAGCTCATAATCTTACTTGGGAATCATTTTGGCAAAATTGCTCACTCACTCAGATCTTTGGGTTCTCCCTCATTCGTCTTTTCCATGTCGTCTTCAGCCCCAATCATGATTTCTCTAGACTTGTGCAACTTGAACATGGCTACTGCCGAATAATGTCTGACTAGGAGCAATAGGTTTCCGTCAAGGTAAAACACCGAGTGAGGGGAATGAGTCTAGATTAGTATCTATTTGCCGACGGGCCATGCCGCATAAGGCTCTCGAAACTTAGCAACCGTTGCCACAACGAATGATTGACGGTGGCGGAACACACGAGCACGACGAGATACTCTAACTACAGTAGAATGGGCATAACGGGTAATCACGCAATTTGGGGCGCGATCATAAATCACTATTGCTGTTAAGACCAAGATGGGGATGTAGGTTTATTTCGTGTTGCCCGCATTGGTGCCAGGCTGACTCACAAGGCAAGAAAGTCGTAGCCTCAAATGTTTTGGCTCAGCTTGTTCTCCCGTTTTTGCATCGCCTTTCCCTGAGGTATCTTTGTTTTGATAACAATGTCGTAAACATGGGGACAAGAGGCGATTTGAATGTACGACCACTGAACGTGTACGGTACATGAAGTTTCAAAAGCAAGTTTAGCCCTCCAGATGGCAGCCGAGTCCGACTGCGTCATAAATCCTCGACGTTGGTGGTGGAGCGGTGGGTCGGTGGGAGTGCAGTGACAGCACGAGTACAATGCTTCTTCGTTGACAGACAGATCGTATGATCGATCTGTTTGTCTGTTGATCTGTATTGCTGCATTGCGGAAGCCAAGCACTTTGACATGTCGACTGCTTGTCCACTGGCGATCTTGAGTATGAATGAACACTCGATTTCGGTGAAATGCCAACCCATGATAATATTTGTTAAACTGAACAAGGTTTAAGTTATCGCGCCTGTACCTGCCCTGGAGTCAACTCCTGGACTATTCCAGTATGAACCAAAGGAAACGACGACCGCAGAGGCCCCTTGAGAGTATGCTAATCGAAGTCCCTGGCCAGCACCTGACTCGCCCCACAGGTCTGCCAATGGGGTGGACAACACAAGGGGGTGGCTACCCACAAATTCAGAACAAAACAGACGGAACCAAATCGAGTGAAAACAAGCAAGGGGGGAGCCCCGATCTCTCCCGGCGGCCTGCTCTTATACCGCCCTTGGCTCCTCCTTACCGAGCCAACTCCCCCCCCCCCCCCAGAATTCCAGGCCACGAGCCCGGCCGTTCGCGACAGTCACCTGGCGGTCAGCAAGAACGCTAGATACTTCTTCATCATTGGCAGAATGAACTGCAGGCGCTTGTCGAGCTCGAGCAACAGCGAGACCAGGCTCCTCAGGGATAGACAGCCGCCGCTGCGTGTCTGTGCGACAGTCAAGTTTTTCTGCTCAAATTTTTTTTTCTTATCCGGCCAGCAGTCAAACCTTATAAGCTCGGCTGTGCGGGGACCAGCACACACAGCAGTGTCCCTCTGTGTGTCTCAACTAGGAGCACCTCCACACGAGGGCATACTGGACCAGATACCGACTTCATCGGCCAGTTAACCCTTTGTGGATGTTTCAAGACTTCTACTCGTTTGGCTTCGGTGTCTACACTCGGAGCACCTCGACATTACTGGGTGAGTCGCCTACAGTCTTGCGTGCTAGGTCAGCGAGGGTTTTTGGCTCACAACCCGACCTCCGTCACGGCATTGAACCCCGGACGAGCCCAGCAACTCGCTACTAATCGTAAGAAATACGGACAGACGAGTGCCAAACCCCTGCACCACCGCGGCCGTTTGCAACAGTCAAATTGCCTGGCGCATTTTCGTGTCTTGGCAGATTTGGCTTCCGCAGGTTACCATTCGTCTATATGTTTCGTGGTACGCACGCTCGACTCGTTAGAGCAGCATATACTGCAACCTCGTCGCAAGCGCTTGGGAAGATTTGAGAGGGTAATCTCGTCTCGCTTATGCGGTCCGAGTTTCCGTCAGCCTTTTTTGTTAAGGTTGCAGGGAGCCTCAAGCTAGTATTGTTCATTTTTCACTCACTTTGTCTGACCAAATGTTCTAATACTGTATACTGTATACTGTATGTTGCGTGGATCGAAGGTTCTTTAAAAGTGCTTGAAAGCTTCCAAGTCGTCGTTGGACTGTCGCAAGAACGAAATCGATATATCATGTTCATGTTCATATTTTACCACGTCACCAAACGCTTATGCGCACTCGAGGGTGAAGAGACACATGTACCACGAAATGACTTACCAGCCCGCGAGTCGAACACTCGCCCGTAACTGCGCACCTTGAGGGAGAGGCAGACGCCTAAGCCACCAGGCCACGAAGCCGGATATATCGATTGCTTCACATTCTCTGTAACAAAAGCTTGTGCAGCCGTGACTCGTGCACTGTAAGCTATATTGCAATCCCTAAGTATTGCAAATTAGTTCACTTCTGACAAGAAAGAACAACCCTAGCAAAATAATACGTTCTTCTGCAATGCGTTCAGTAGGTCCCAATAAGAAAGGACGGGACGCTAGCGACAAATCCACGCAGTTAGTAAGGTACCTGAAACAACTGATACATGCTGCTCAACCAAGAATGCCCACTTGGTGTTCTACCTGACTACCGGCTCTGCCTACCCGAGTTCGGATCGTAGCTTCCATCGCAATTGTCGTCACGAGTGGCAGTATTCAGTCTTGCTGGTCAGAAGCAAGCTGTACCAACTCTCCACAAAGTCAGTCCTCACTGATCACTTTAGTCATACCACCCATAGCGCGCCACATGTAGATTGATACACGTGGTGCAAGATGCTCCAGGGGCATGTGACGATCTGAAGATGGTTATATAAAATCAAGGCTCCTGTTAAGGAGTGGGCTACAAAAAAAACAAAATACGGTATGCGTGTGGTGATCACATTTTACCTGTGTTGGGAATTTGTGCTGCAGATAATAGAGCTTTTTTTAAAGGCAGGCCTTTCTCAGGATAGCCTCACTCAAAACAAAAAATTAAGACAGCAAATTATAATCTGATCAACCGAAACCAGATAACTGAACAGAGCACACTACAAATAGCACATCCTACCAAACGACGCAGGGAAACAACAAAAAGTTTCTACATATCAACCTAAAAAGTAAAGCGCTTTTCTACCGCGTGCTAAGCATCAAACCAAATCTCACGAGTTGCACAAGATACGACCTAATCAATGCCGTGGGCGAAAATCATTACGATACCAGGCTCGACAATGAACTCCGGCGGCATGTGACGATTGTCGCATGCAAGAATGACGACTGCTTGGTTACATGGCACCCTTCGACACACGTAACGCTCGTACTCTCGCCTACTCGACTGCCGAACCTCCAAGCTCTGCAGACCGTGAGGCCAGTGGCGTTCGTGAGCGCGTTCCATCAACTCACTAGCTAGCAGGCCAGGACAACCCACATCCATCAATGCTCGCTTGATAACAGCCTGAAAAGGAAACACCATTGATTTTCTGAAGCATGAGGCAGAACGGTGAACTCAATAATTTACCTGGAGGACTGCGTCGGGAGTCGAGATAACACCTCCCCAACGACTCACTCTGGCTAGCGGCAATGACATTGCCCATTGCTCCAATTCGCCCGCTGATGGCAGCAAAGAATTCCCACTGCCGCCACTAATGTTTCTTATGGCCTCCTAGAACCAAAAGCATTCTTTTAATTCATCCTGGCAGTCAGGAGTGCGGGATGCCGAATAAAAATTGGGGGATGGACAATTATACACACAGGCGGGGCAGTGATTTCATTGTCCCTATGAGCAGGATAGACAGATAAGAACAAAAACAGTTGGGGAGGTGATTTCATCTGTCTTGACCTGCTCAGGGACGACTGTAGGGCAAGTGCAAGTGCATAAGAACTTGGGCTTTAATGCTTGCGTGCTTCCCCTGAGGATCAGAAGTCCCGTACACCTAACCGACCCAGCTGACCTTTAACAACCGCATTTCGCATTCTTGAGACTGGAGCAAAATTTGTTGATGTGACATTTTCTCGCTAAGCTCGTCCAGTCGCTTCCCTTGAGATTCTACTAATCGTCGCAAATCCCTGATACAGTGATGGTCCTGAAAAATCATAGCATGCGGTATAACAGTAAAGCAATAAATCAAGGGCGTACCGCAATCTTCTCCTTGGCCACCGTCAACCCGCACCCTCGCTCGCACATGACAGGCCGATTTGGGTTGTGCTCGCAGTCTCGTAAGTGTTGCTGAAGTGCGTCGAGCCGGATATAAGCGGAGCAGCCAAATCTTGAAAAAGATAGACTGTGACATTAAGGGGAGAGTATCCATGGAAACAATGCCCATGGGGTCCAACGCTGTGCTGACCGGTCCGATGCGCCCAGAATCCCGAACAGTTCCATCAAATGAGCCCCGCAGTGAGACCACGCTCGTTCACTTGTCTCCGCAAGCCACCCCTCTCAACATCACACCAGCACTTACTGCTGATTATCACAGCTAATCAATAACCGATTCAGCAAATTACGTAGAATTCGAGGGGCAACTGACAGCTGCTGGACTGTTATCAACTGTCGGTCCACAGGACACGTGCTTTGCAGCCGCAGCCATTCTTGAATACACGAGCGGCAAAAAGCGTGCTCGCAGGAAGGAGCCTAAAAGGTCATAACTCTCAGGACCAGAACCGGGCCTCCTATTGTCCAGCTGCCTCTTACCTGTACAGGGTCCTCCATAACGAGACGGCAAACCGGGCACAGAAGTTCATCGTCCACATCGCCTTGGAATCGGGACGGGTCGAAGCCCATCTTACAAGTGAGCTCAGGCGCAGTGCAAACGCTCGGCCCACCGCCCACCGAGAGGGCTAATAATGTAGGTACTGTACTCTTTTCTTTAGTGGATGTAATTAGTCTCCTGGCAACATGCCCATTACGGTTGTCGGGCCTAACATGAATGCACCCTGAATCAAGCTTAAGGACAGTTTTTACTCAAAGGCGGGAAATTCAAAGTGCGATAGAATGGATCATTGGCGGTAGCTTTGGTTGAGGCTTGGAAATGATGTACACTGAATACGCTAATTGCGCATAACATCCTTAATGAGTGTTCTTACTATGTTAACAAGAGCCGGTTTCCAAAACTCCTTTGAAGATTGCTGGTTTCGAGTAATTTTTAGTTGTGTTTCACCGCGCAATCTCGAGTTACGTTAGCTAGATTTGTGAGTTATGTAGACGACTGGATCAACGAAAGCAGCAGCAACAGCCGCTGTGTATTGTGGCGTACAGAGAAGAAAAGATGATTTATCATTTGATTCTTATCACGCTCAGATTCATCAACCAGAGCAGCGAATGCCAGTTCACCAAATGCTAGTAAAAACCAAGATTGGCACAGTTTTTACGCTGGTGCTTCAGGACATAGTGCTTCCTGTCCCTTTCTATCCAACTTCACCTCTGCATACATAGTGTGCAAGCGCGATCAGTGCTTTATCATGCAGATTGGTGTATTCATTACCATTATCGGTTCACATTTCTGAAAACTAATTGCTATACCGAAGCTTACAGCCGATTAGTTTCTTCCTAAAATTTTATGAACAACCTCAAAACTACTAAGGGGCAGTGTGAGGCAACCTGAGTCTGATATTTCTTGCTGCCCTTACCTCCTCACAAGCATGCAGCATATCCCCTTTTTGTTTGCGACAGGCACCTCAATTTTTTTCTACCAAGTTTTGGAAAACAAGCATGGCCCAGTCCACCTTTTTGTTTGGCCAGGGTGCCCAGTCGGAGGAGCATGTAGTCGGGTCAACAACACATGATGGCACCCACACTTGGCTGTGAGATACAACGACCATAAAGATCCTACCATGTGTGCAATACTGTAGGTACGTCAAGGAAGTGAGTGGCTCATAGTAGGGCATCAGGCTGCCAGTCGGGAGGTGCCAAGCTCGAATACTGGGTGTAAGGGTGTGGCTATTCGAATTTGGTTAACCCCCTCTCTTTTTCGATCTGGTGACCCAGACGGCCTTGCCCGTGAGTCAGACACTTCCTTCCTGCCCGTTCTTTGTTCGCCGCGCCCTGCGTGCCCGCTGATTGGTTGCTGTGCCTTGCCCGTTGGTACCTTGTTGTCTGTCGAGGTTTCATCAGTCAGTTTGGATTGTGTGAGTGACCCGTGCGGTCGTAGAAGTAAAGTCTCGTTGATTCGTCTTACGTTTGATATCGCACAGCACCTAGCTTGACTCGCTAGGTTATCACATGGGCACCTGATTTCTCCTTAAGTTTAAAAATTAAGTCGTGCACACCCCAGGATCGACCGAACACGGTTTTTGCACCGAACCGAACCTTACCGAACTTTTTCTCAAATCTCACCGAACCCGAACCGACCCGACCGAACCGAACCTACCTACCGAACCGAACCGAACCGAACCGAATTTTCTATGTTCACCCTTAGCACATCCTACAGAAAGCATCATCATCTATATCGAGTGCCATAAAGAATGACCCGGTAATGTTTCGTCTTCTACCAGCCTTAATCTGCAAGTTATCGCGGCAAATTTGATACCATTGTGTTCAGCATTCGATTCTGTGTCAGTTTGACCTATTTTGCTAGCCAATATATTCACCATTCGTTTTTAAGACGCGATATAGCCGAAGTACCAACTGTCACAACTTTTTTCACAATATCCAAACGAATTCGTTTCGGCAAGCTTTAACTCAGCTATTGGAGTAGCTTTCACTCGATCACAGTTTATTGCATGAGCAAATTCTTCCCAGTCTAAGTAGTCCAATGGTTCAAATTGGGACTATTTAGAGGCCAACGCTTAGCTTCGATAAAATCAGGGAAAGTGATCCCTGCACCATTTCTCTGAATCTTTGTGGGTTTGAGCCTTCGCGCCATCTTGCTGAGATGTCCAGTTGTTCCCAGATACCTTTCTTCCATATTTCTCAGCTGCTAACAAACCAGTTCCATTTGAACGGAGTCATTGACTGTAACTTTACCCGACAGGACTAGCGGTGTAACCAAATTTCTGAGGTCTTGACTTTTCATTTGTTGTACAGGCAACTGTTCAATATTATGTACACTGATTTGTGAGTGCACTGCCTGATGAAGCAATTGCTCTATCCCTGTGTTAGTGTAAAGTTTACTACAACGCGACTGCTTCCATAGAAAACTAGCCATTTATGTTAGTGTCATTCTTTATGGCACCCGATATTTTCAAAATATTCAGAAGTCACTCCTTTCTAACCATTTTTCAAGTTGACATTTTGAAGATAATGAAGAAAGGACTAGATAATTAAGACAAAAGGGACAGAGAAATTTATAGCTAAAACGAAACCTTAAACAAAATGACCGCGTTTTTTCCAATAAAAAAAAGAAATTCGAAATTGGTTGTTCGGTTCGGTGGTTCGGTCCAAAAAAGCCGGTTCGGTTCGGTTCGGTAAAAATCGCCAATCCGGTGGTTCGGTTCGGCCGGCTCGGTGGTTCGGTCGATGCTGGTGCACACCGAAGCGTCGTGCAGCCGCCCTGTAAACCTAACAGCTCGAAAGTTTAGAAAAACGAGAAGATAGATAGGGACCACCTCAGTGGAAGGCTTGGACAGCATCGTCTGCCTTGACCCCGTTAGAATGCTTCGATGTGGGCTTGGGGATGCGAAAGTAGCTGTAGGAGGGAATCAGAATGTGGGATACACCACTTGGTTTAGGTACTCTGCAATTATTTTTTCAGTGGTTTTCCAAACGAGCTCTTATGTCAAATAAAGACGCCTCCCAGCGACCCACTGGTTTCAAACCGAAAGTTTAGTGAGTAGTGAAAAGCTGAGTGTTCATCTAAGGCCAGTGTACATGGGCACAGAGACGGAGTCTGGGATGGATCTCTTTCCAGTCAGGGTGATGGTCTGTGTCTACTGACTGGAAAAAGGGGTGCTACTGTATGTGCTGTTGTAGCATCTACAGTAGCTGGAGCCGCAAGTTCCTACTGCCGAAGCCATTGAATGCCAGGAATGCCACGCATGACAGTTACGCAAGTCTCATTCCAAGTACAAGTGCCATTCGGGGCACTAAATTTTTAAAGACCTCCTCCTATTCAGGCTTAGGTATAGAGGAGCAACTAGGCTCCGTGTTGACAAAGTATTGTTCGCCGCCAGATAGGCGCCATAAAAGTAAAATTGTAGGTGTACTAATCACTATTTGCACACTACTGATTGGCGCGTATGATAAAACCATCGTGTTCGACAACAACCGCCTGACGTAATTCTACTACCAGAGTAAACCGAGAGCTCTTGTAGGTAGAGGGGCTTATTACTAGCGTGGCTAACTCTCGATAAACTGCCGCCCCGTACATTATCGAATAGAGCTGTTTTTGCTAGTTTGAGAAAGGACTGGCACGGAGGTCCGTTTCCAATTTGCTGATAGCTAATCAGCAAATCGGGAGGGCAACGAAATTAGAAAGCTTACTTTCGATTTCGGCGTGCGATCAAAACAGATCGGCGAATTTTCTGAAATTACGTTTTTTCGTTGAGTGAAAAAGTCGGCTTGGCGCACTTTCATCATCCCTGTTCGCCAAAACCATTTTGACCCGAAGAATGTTGTTAGAGAGGAGTTGTGTTCTGACTCGGTAAGGGGGCTGGTTAGAGACGATTTTCCCCTAACTCCCTGTTACGCTGATCTTTTTGACGAGATACAAATTGGCAGACGTGTAAATAAATTTTTCTCCATCATCACGATTGGACGATGGGAGGTCGGCGAACGTGTTCATTCTAGCGTGTATAATAGGCGAGAGTGTAAGAAGTTTTTGGAGATCATTGACACTAGCCTCGCATTTGATACTAACCGTGCCCAGGCGGCCAAGTTTTTCAGAAAGGGCCGTCTGTCGGAGAGATTGAGGACGAGTCAAGACGTTGCGCCCTTTAAATTATGCCCGTCTCGTTACGAAATCGGGACGACGTTTTGAAATGACTCTATTTGGTCCGACACAAGGGGTCGTTTTTCATCGACTGTATCCAAATCACGTCTCGTTTCCATGACTCAAGTGCCCGTCGTACCACTCGTCTCCTACCGTCAAGAGCTGTTTTTTCGCACTTTTTTTTAGAAAAGTGCCTTTTGAGATGGATTTTTGACTGATTTTTGGTTGTTGGTCAATTTCCAGTAGCTCATGGGGAGGACTGTTGTTATTGAGCACTCGACTGTTTGGAATCCTCATTTTCTTGCAGCCCTGATTTACATATGAACGGACCGAAGGTGTAGGAGAATGCCTGGTAGATTCGTTTTTATGCTCTTCCTTTTACTCGTGCAAGGTGCAGTCGGCAAAACACTCGTTTTGCTTTTCTCTTGCAAACTCGGAATAGACTGGCTCGAATCGTCTGACCAGTCGGACTGGTATGGAGATGGGGACGTACATCGGCGGAATAGCTAGCTGGGTTTTTCTCTACAATTTCTGAGAGGCGATATTGAAGTAGCCGTGTGGTCAACGGAGCGTTTGAATAGGTTGCAATATTCAAGCCGGGCTGACCGTTTCGCAATTTGCCCTTGGAATCGTTCGCTTCTCGTCCTCACACTTGGGCACTGCGTTATGCCCCTGACCATATTGGCCAGCAGAAATTGTATCTTCCATTTATGGCTTGGAGAGAGGCCGTGGCAGCGTGGGCAAGCTCGAACTTGTCAACATCCGAATGTGTGAATTATGAAATGGCCAATGGGTTCCGTTCATGCGTCCGCGTTTCCGAGATTTGTTCCGGGACAATGCAGTGTCTCCGATTGCTCATCCCGAACTCTTCTGTTTTGCGTTGACCGACCGCATTGGCCATAATTAGGGGCTTACCCGTGTCGGTGCTGACTAGGGCGCCTAAGTGGGGGACGGCTGAATTATGGTGTCATCGCGGGCTCTGTCCATTATCGGCATCTCTTACGCATAATCGCTTAGCTTTTCTTGTCTTGCCCAGAATGGCCTCTTGTACGGTCAGAGCTTGATTCGAGAATCATTGAAATTTTACGCTCGAGTGCATCGATCAGTGATGCGTGCTTGCGATTTTCCCAATGGGATTTGCCCATCGAAGACGTCGCCTTCTGCCAGGGCAGTACGTGCGGTGTTGCCAAATTCGTGTTAGTGTTATTGAATGTTCCTTGGGCAAAATCAAAAGTTTTGGCCGAGCAAGACTACGTAAAATTGTGTCAGCTCCTTGGGTTTTTTCCGCAGATTGACTGAAAGAAGCTGAAAATGTGGTTAGGTGGTTCGAATTTGGCAATGAAAAGAAAACTGGGTGGTCTGTGTGTGTCTGGCCTCCAAACTCGATCTCGTCCATCATTCGGGTTTTCGCTTGTGTATTTTCCAACTGGCTTCTCATTCCGGCGGCCCAGTTTCAAAGTTGTTTGTTGGAAGGATTCTCGGGGCGTGATTGATCAAGGCCGCCTTGGGCATATTGTCTTTTTGGCGCCTTAACTGCGCAGTTCGGCGATGAACTAGAAAACCACCAGACTTCCGAGCTTACAACTCTTCTGTCGGGAGGGTCTTGGAAAAAGATGAACTTTGCGTCAGTGTTTGCCCTCTGCACCGAAACGCCAGTCAGCTAAGGCTTTTTAGGTGAGAGCAGCTTGTTATCAGAATTGGGAGGTGTTAGCAAGGAGCAGGTGAGAGGGCGATGTGGACGTCGTGCGTATTAGCAACCAGTGGCCTGGTGCTATGCAAACATGACGAATGACTGAGCTGATATATGTAGTAATTTTAAAAAGTTTCCTCGTCGGTGAGGCAGCCGAAGTAAGTTAGGCTGGATGTGGTACAGTGCTGGGCGCCCCCCAAAGCGACGGGACTCGTTGTAGACTCGTTTCTGGTTGTCGTTGTCGGCACGGGCTCATATTCTCCTGGCTCTCCATCGTTCTTTTCTTCTCTGGTTCTGTACTTACAGACAGGCTCCAGTAGGCCTCGTTCATGGCAGCCCTATAAATCTCTGAAAAGCTAACATTGGCGAAACTGGAGTTCTCTCGGTCTCTAATGGCCACTGCGCGCGAGAGGCAATGCGCGAGTGGGGACAATGCGATCGTGCGACTGGTCATCGACCGCCTCTCGCTTTTCAGTACATGCGAGCCTTTTTTTATAAACCGATCTCAGCCTAATCCCTTTTTTCAATACCCTTCGCATGAGCGAGGAATAATCGGTTGGTCAACGCTGACAAAGCGCTTCGTGGCGCCTCATTGCACTCGCACTAGACTCGAACAAGCAATACTTTTTTAAGACAGCCTTTCATCGATCGACTGACAACGGTCAACCATATTTGGAGGAGCCGTGCGGCTTGGGTCGGCCTGTGGAAATGGAGTTGTTGGGGCCTGAGTGTTTGGGTCTTAGGGCGTTCACATTCTCGCTGCTCATGACCGCCCTGCAGACTCAGTGGCGCTCGACGGATGGCATAGGATTCGATGGTATTCCCGGTGATTATTGTAAGAATCGATACCCCCAGTGCTGCGACAGCCGAGACGACGACTGCACTGCGCCCATTTTGGGCAATCATTTATGCTATTGCGATAGATTCTGTAATCGTCGACCTGACAGCGATGATTGCTGCCCTGATTTCAAGTACATCTGCGGTGGTGAAACTCGCCCCGATCCTAGTACAAGTCAGTTTCAAACTATCCTATTTGTTACTTTGCGAACTGGAATGGCCAACTTTTTTGTGCCTTTTTTAGGATGCAAAGACGAACAAGGCAACAATTATCCGCAGGGAACGCATAAGATCAACTGCAATAGTTGGTAAGTAGGATGCCTGAAATTTCTCTCCCGTTCTCTATCTACGTGGCTCTATTCTTTGTCCGAGTTAAGATAAGAATAGATTTTGATAAATTGAAGGCGTTCCGTTGCATTGATGGCTCGTAAATAGTTTGAATGATTGTTTCTGTCTTTGTTATAGTACCTGTTCCGAGCGAGGCCTGCAATGCGATACGGCGGCGTGCTTGATCCAACCCGATATATTGGCCAAAGTAAACCAAGACGGAAGATACACGTGAGTGCATTTTTATTATTTTGAATTCCATGCTTATATCGCATTCTTTGGCAGGTGGCAAGCTTCGAACTACAGCGAGTTTTGGGGAAAGACATTGGAGGATGGAGTCCGCTATCGTTTGGGAACTCTGTTTCCCACGCGCACGGTTCAGAACATGAACGATATCTTAATCGAGCCATCCCCCGACTTGCCCGAACGATTTGACGCGCGTGAAAAATGGCCCAATTACATCCATCCAGTACGAAATCAGGGTAATTGCGGCGCCTCGTGGGCATTCTCGACGACAGGTATGCACTTGACTTGATGCATTTTTCTGTAATCTTTCCCGACTTTTTGAACAATTTATTCCTTCTATGGTTATGATCCTATTTCCGTGCCTGTCGACAGGACTCGCTTTGAAACTGCTGAGGGCGACGAGTCGATCTAAGTTGTTGTCTGAGTTGAGTTCTTAGCGCAATCGCGAATGGCGACAAGAGAATGTCATTCCGGGGTTTTTGCAGCCTGCTTGAGATTCTTGGATCGGTATAACAATGAGAACTATTTGCTCCTTTCTGCATTTTTGCACACGTTTTGATGATGGATGAGAAAGAACGAAAAAAAGAGTAACTCTGGTGGCCGTACGCTGCCATCCAACTAAATATTACGAGTCTTGCTTGCGTCAGAACAGCAGAGGAAAGCGGAACTTGACAAATGGAGCCACTCTTGTCCGGCTATTCAAATCATTTGCACACACGCTCGAGTTCGATGATGAAGGCCGGTTTGGCTTGTTTTATTTCCAGCTTAGCGCTTTTTTCGAAAGCCAACTACCTCATTAGCTTCGGAAGAAAAACGAGTCAAAAGCTGATTCGGCTCTCACGGCTCGCCTCGTTTACAAGTCGGTGAGATAGTGCTCATGCCCAACTTCCTCTTCGCCCCTGCCGAGCGAAAAAGCTGGATGGAGTGTGTTCATCACTGTCGATATACCAATAGATAAGATTCCGTTTCCTAGCTTACATCATATTTAATCTAAAAAAAGCAGCTCGGCGTGCGTGGCAGACGATCAGTCATTGCATTCGTCTAGTGGCCGTACCTGCGCGTGCCATGAGTATACGATTGATAAGTGATGAATAACTACATGCACTTCCTACGCATATGTCTACATCGGTTATGGTCAGGGTTTTTATCGCTTCATATTTGGCGGGGAGATAATATAGCAGAAGGAGGAATCACTAACTCTGATATACAGTAAGCCAAACAGCTGTTTGCCTTAGAAGAATTACAAATGGGATCATTACCAATGGAGCATCCTAGACTTCAAAAGCTCTGTTTTTTTGTAGCTGTTTCCTCGGATCGGCTGGCAATCCAGTCGGAAGGAAAATTTAACTTGGTCTTGTCGCCTCAACAAGTCATCTCGTGCAACCAACGTGGACAGGATGGATGCACGGGTGGTCATTTGGATCGAGCGTGGTGGTATCTGCGAAAGTTGGGGTAAGACGGGGTGTGTGCTTAGGAAAAGCTGTTGAGTGATGTCGAGTCAAGAACTAGGAACTTGTTTTGTGTGCGGGACTTTGTGAAGAGTGATGCTACGCTGCTTTTTAGTGGGACGGCCGAAGAGTGTTATCCGTATGTGAGCGGGAACACGAACGACCCAGGGACCTGTCTCATCGACCAGGCGGCCTATCGTCGGGGCGAGGTCACGTGCCCATCAGGATCATCGGAGAGTCGAATTCATAAGATGACTCCTCCGTACAAGATATCATCGAAGGTGAGCAGAAATAAGACTAAAGCTGAGTGTGAGTTCGTTTATAAACATGATGCGTATCGTTTCAGGAGGACGAAATCAGAGACGAAATATTCAGGAACGGCCCAGTTCAAGGTATGCCTTTTCTGTCGTGTACGTTGTATGCATAGTAAGGCAAAGAGGTGTTTCTTCAGCCACATTCCTGGTGCATGAAGACTTTTATATTTATCGGAGTGGCGTGTACCAGCACTTGGACTTGGCTCGTGACAAAGCCGAGCAGTACAAGAAGTCTGCTTATCATTCAGTTCGCATCATCGGGTAAGACTAGCTAAGCTCGAATCCGGCGGACACGTGATTCCTATGTTATAGCTGGGGTGTTGAGCATTCGACCGGACGGCCAGTGAAGTATTGGGTGAGTGACTTGCACATGCTACTCGGCGTGGACTGCATGAAAGTGAAACTTGATCGAGCCGTAATTCTTTTGTTTTTGCGCACGTGTACCTCGGCTTCGGCCAGTGGACGTAGCTAACGTTTTGTTCTGATTTTAGCTATGCGCCAATTCATGGGGCACGGACTGGGGAGAGAACGGTCTTTTCCGCATATTGAGAGGCGAGAACCACTGCGAAATTGAAACATTCGTGTTGGGCGCCTGGGGCAAAGGAAGCAAACGACGACGACGACGTTTCCGCTATCGCAAGGTTAGGAAATTGAGAAAACGCGTGTAAGCGGGGAAAGGGACTGGATTCACAGATTAGTATTGCTCTTGTAATTGGCTTGTACTGTTTTTTACTCTAACACTTGCGAACCCCAAATTGTCGCCGGTGCCATCGATCCCGTTGTTCGCCCAAGCCGACATGGGAGCTCGTAGTCTTGTACATGTGCTAGCTGTACTGCCGGTTTTGATCGTTTGTGCCATGTGCTAGCCTTCTCTCTGCAAGGCGCTAGGACGAAGTGTAAGTACTGTAGGACGTGCGTGTGTTCGTCTGCATAGGTTTGCTATCTTCGTACAGTAAGTTATAGAGCGTTGCTTTTAAGTCTGCCATCCATGATAGTGTAAGGGGGAATTGACTTATGCTCTTCATGGGGTGCTATAGAGATGGCATTTTTCCATTCCTTGCTTGGAAGCCCATTCTCTGACTGTTCATTTAGCCTAGTGCGGAGCGGTAGGTGCAGTTTTTCATGGCTTACCACTGCCGGTTCAAGCTGCCCGTTTACGAGATTTTTGCTCTTTGTTCGTTTTTCGACTGTATGATGACTTTGGATGGTGTTAGGCCGCACTGATACCTAGTCAAGGTGTAGAGCGATTCCAAT
Organism: Mesodorylaimus sp. YZB2_4; assembly: GCA_030248295.1. Classification (NCBI taxonomy): domain Eukaryota; kingdom Metazoa; phylum Nematoda; class Enoplea; order Dorylaimida; family Dorylaimidae; genus Mesodorylaimus; species Mesodorylaimus sp. YZB2_4. The sequence continues at coordinate 116,519 of JASANH010000741.1, forward strand.
GTTGACTAAGATTTATGCAAATACAAATCGTATTGTGGACAGTGTACCCCTCGTGATCCCCATCTCTGCACCAGCCCATCCCCATACCATTCGCCACGGTCTGTATACCGTACTAGGCGACCTACCGCCATCTTATCATTAGATATTCCCGAGCACCCGAAGGGATGCTACACTCGTCCATTTGCTCTCCAAAGGCTGCATCTGGTTGGACGCAGGTGAACTAACACACACCTTCCTAGTCTTTGTGACGGGGCCTTTGGTCTAGCCGACTCTGCACGTTGTTGAACCAACTGCAAGTGCGTGACGAACCCTCGAATGCGAGCATGGCACCAGTTAGCACCTATCTTACAGGACTGTCCAAGGTACACTTCCCAAGTAACACCCGCAGCGTGACCTTTCTCTCCAAGGCCACCCATTCTCCCAAACCAAGACCAGTTTCCAACCCGGTCTATAGTCTAGTCGACAAGCCTAAACTACGTGTTTATTGTTCTTAAGAACGCCAAAATGAAAATCTATTAGAGCCACCCTCATACTCTTAGGCAAAAAGACACCAGCACCACCCAAAACCAGATGCACGCAAAAAAATTATCGCTCATCGAAGAAAGGCGTCATCAAAAAGAAAAATGCCATGAAAATTATAAGCACTGAGTGCATTATGCAATTGTAAGACCCTTCTTCCTAATTAGATCAATTCCGGGGCCAAAATATCACAAAGCAGCAACTTCTGGAAAACTGTACCGATTAGAATCTGATTCTTGTAAAGTACTGCGGCCGAAGTGCCCGACAGGATACTGCCGTCGTTAGAGTATGCTTCAGCAATGTAATCGTCCTCGCCTTGCCTCTTGGCTAAGCGGATACGAACAACCTAAAAACGGATGCGGTTGAATGGGGAACTATGACCTGATCCAATTTGGCCACACCCGTCTCCCACTCAAAAGTGACCCAGAACCACTCACCTGAGAAGGAGCTTTATGAGTTTTAGGATGTTCTATGTAGTTCAAGGCCTCGTGCAGAATGGGATGAGCGCCAGACCAAATGTCACCCGTAGCATGGTCCACAAACAAGTTGTCAGTGCTCGTGTGCGTCTTCACATCCTGAAACGAAATTTGCAATGTCAAAAGCAGGATACAAAGCATCTCGCACTCTCTTCCCAACTTACTTTCTTGAAAGTGATGTTATTGTCCTTCTGTATATCGTATACGCGAAGCGTCTTGGCCCAAATCAAGGAGACGTACAATTGCCTGTACAGCCAGGGTTGGCAAATTATTGAGGTAGCGAATTAAAAAATGTTGACTCACTTCCGTGCCTTGTCTGCATTGATGCCGTTTGGAGAGAGCAGCCATTGATCGACTATCCTGGCATCAGTTCCATCGTAGTATACGATATTGCCCAAAGCTGCCAGCGTGAACATCTCGACCTTGAACAAGTACTCGTTCTTGAAATAGTGATCGTTGGTCACGTAGAACTTGTCCAGGCCAGTCATCACCAGGTTGTTTGCCCTAAAGTTTATTGGCTAAGATTAACGAGAGGATTAAGCTAGCACATAAAGCACTTACGTGAATATCAAGGGATGCTTGATAGTCTTGGTGTGTGTTAATGACTTCCTTTCCTTGTCGAAGTTGAAACGCTCGATAGCATCGCCGTCGGGATGGTGGTTGATGACGTACAGGTAGACTTGGCCTGAAAGGAAAAGCCGTCGAAAATATGCTGATCGAAGCAAAAACTACAGCATACCTTTATTATCGGTGAACGTAGCAATTCCGTGAGGATTGAAGCCTTTGAAATCCAAAGTTTTGCTAACGATTTTAAGTTCCGTGGCGACTGGATCCTTCTCCTTGTCTTCCTCGGTTTTCGCGAATTCGAATAAGAAAATTTTTCCAACGACGCCCTTCGATTCACTAACATTTAGGTAGCGAAGGCCCTAAAAAATTTTGCTGTAATCCTAATAAGACGAGGAAAAAAGTGGGCTTACCGAAGAGATAAGAGCAGTGCCATCGGGTAACAACTCGATGTCTTCAGATCCGTCCCCTAAAAAGTATGTTCGTCTTATCAAAAACCTGTGATAAGATGCTTAGCCAAACACAAATAGTGCAATAAACATTAAAAAAGACAGCGAAGGGGTTTACTAATGCCAGAAACCAATCGGCAGCGTCCAGGTGCATGATTGTACTGACGTTTGTTCGTATCCAAGGCCACGCTGAAAAATTTTGAAACTATTATAATTTTAAAGAGCGAGTACGCTAAAGACTGGTAAATACAGAGTACGAAGAAAATAAAAAATTGGCGAAGAAAATATCTGCAACTATAAGGGCGGGCAGTCCGTCAGCATGCCTGGGCGGATGCCATACGGAACTATGTACAAACCAGTATCTACCATTGAAGTAAGTAGGGCACCAGGCACCTATGCACATACTCGTTCTTGCAGTGCATTTGCAGTCTTACATTTGCAACTCCACCCGACCTCGGCCTATCTTCCTTTTTTTAATTCCCCATCTCAACTCTTACTGGCTTACTGAACTCCACTTGACCACAATCAAATTTAAAAAAACAAAGCATAAAATCCAATCTTCCATCAACTTACTAGAATTTAAGCACCGCGTTGGCAATAACGGCCAAAATCACCCAAAACAATGCCTGAGTTATTAAGCCCATCCTTCCAATATTTGAAAACCCGGCTTTCCTGAAAGACAGCAAAAAACGATAATAGTTACGAGCATATAACCAGCACGTTTTCTTACCTTTGCTAAATACTGCGACGACCTGACACCTTGCAGACGCGTTCACAGAGTTGTCGTTCTTCGCCTCGCCTAGAAGTCGCACACTCCCCAGGAGGCATGCTTATGCCAAACCTCCCGGGCTGGAGAGGCCTCTCGGTTGTGATTGGCTAAACGATGCAGAAGGCGTGGCTTATTTAATACCAGCTCTTCAAAAAGTTTAATTTTTTGTGCAATGGCTGTTCAGCAGGAAAACAAAACACAATAGACCCTCCATTTTCTGGTTGGTAGGTGTCGGGTCAACCAAGACCCAGTGACTTATCTGTGTTCTTCGAAACGGCTTGTCAGTGCTTCAAGTTGGTATGGCCCCGACGTAAAGACACTCGTGAGGATACTGTCCCACCATCAGGAGACCCGCAATGGGTTGCGAAAGCACCACCCCTGCATTTGCGAGAGTGTATTTGCCGCACAGCTGACTTGGTACATAGATCGATGTAGGCACCTCTAATTGCTCTCTTCTGATTATGGCGAGCACGATAACCAAAAATTGTTTGCCTTCCCAGATCCTTTAATTCATTGAATCGTGTCTGTGCCCTATTTTCTTGGGCGCATCAATATCGGCAAATCCTAGGAATTTTTTGGATTTCTCCCGCCAGCCAGCCAACTGGACGACTTCGTACACTCGCGGCAAGACTGCTTATGTCAAATCAACTGGTCTCAAGTGCCGTGGTCGCCTCTGATTGGCTGAAAGTTTCCAGCGAGGCGTGGCATTGGCAGTGTACTTTAGAGCGGACATGCAGTCCGTTCGTTAGGATATCAATTAGAAGAGGAAGCAGTGTATAAATTATCTTTCGTAGAACGGTTCTATTTGCTTTTTTGTTGCTTTCTTTAAAAAAGGTAAAGTATTTTTATCGATCTATTTTTGGAAACACCCAAAATAGAAATGTCCGTGAAATGGCCTTACAAAAGGCTTTGTCGTTGAATCTGGCGACATAAGGAAATCTCTTTTGTGTACCTATCCACAGAAAAAGCTGTTGCTGCTTGAATGCGCAAGACAAACGGTGGGGTTTCGACACATCGAGTTTTGAAATCTTGCTGTTAATTTTTGGAGGATCACGCCAAGAATGGTTACGCTATCGTTTAACGAATCTGGCAAACGAGTCGCATCCGATGTTCAAACTCGTTGGCGACGAAGCGGATTTTTTACTTTGCGGCTTATCTGTATTGCTAAAATAGTTGTGGTAAGTCCAAGCCTCGAATTTTGTTTATCTGCTGCGCTTCCACTTCCAGACTCGTCAAAAATGATTGGGTTGCTGAGCTGTTAACAGATTGCTACTTAGAACTAGCAGGAAGCAATTGCACAAATGTTTTTGTTACTGTCTGGCTAAAACTTCAGACTGCATGAGCAAAGTACAACTTGGAGTTTAAGTTGTTTTGCTTCTCGAATTGTCCTGTAAGTGAGGCGTGAATAGTCCAGTTTCAAACTGGGCGTGTCGGTCGAGAAAGTTCTCGCGGGACACTGTCTCGTAGGCAGAAAAAGTCTCGAGGATCGTGAAGATATGGAACAGATGGCGAAGAAAATCATCCTTGTTCTAATGTTTTCAATTTGCTAGAAATAGGGCGTGGGGGAAATATTTTTTAAAGGAGGCGTATTAAACATTGCGATCGTATTATGCGTAGTTTAGAGACCATATATGTCTCGTTGAAAGCTATGGACTACATATACAGGGTTTCATACATATATATACAGGGTTTATACATATGTAGGGTTTCAGTGAGCTTCTCATATCTCATTTTAGGCCCTTTTTATCGCACCAGCATCCGCGGTCGTTCATCATTTGGATGGAAATACGTTCGACAGCACAGTTGGTAAGCGCATAATTACTTTATGGCTATTTACGGTATACGGTATACCGAATGCCTGCATTTTGTATCGATTTTTGTTTCAGCTAGCGCCGATGTAGTCTTCGTGAATTTTTACGCCGACTGGTGTAAATTTAGCCAAATGTTGACTCCAGTATTCGAGGAGGCATCGAATAAATTCCAGGTTTGATGTCGCACTGTCTTATTAGACTTCGTTGTGATCTAACTTGTGACAGTTTCAGGGTCAATCGAAAGTTGTATTTGCTTCGGTTGACTGCGATAGACAGCGTAAGTTGATCATTTTTTCGTGGGTTCGCTATGGAATCAGCTGGTTTTAATTTTAGCTGAAGTAGCGCAAAAAATGCACGTTAACAAATATCCAACATTAAAACTGTTCCGAAATGGGGAGTTAGCAAAACGAGAATACCGCGGACAACGTTCGGTGGATGCTTTGACGAATTTCATTAACCAGCAGCTCGAAGATACAACCAAAGAATTAGTGTCGGTGGAAGAAGTGGATACAAAGCTCAACGTAAGTTGTGTATTCTTGCTTTAAATTAAGTCTAAAACTGATATTTTTTAGAAAGACAAGAGAAACGTTGTAGCCTACTTTTCTTGGAAAAACGGCGTAGATTGGGATAACTTCCGCAAAATCGCGTCAAATTTGCGTGAAGAATGCGACTTTTGGGTGGGAACTGGGTAAGCAGCTCTCTTGCTTTCCAATGGCTGTGGTTGGCGGGCTGGGCAGAGATCTAAGTGCAAATTCAAGATGGATTGAACCAAGAATCTATTCTAAGCAAAATAATGCTTCGATGTGCGTTCTTAAGTCTAAAATATTCCGTTTCAGGGATAATTTCAAACAACAGACGCTCAATGGTAATTCGTTGTTCTTCAGGCCACCACGGGTATGTGGTCCTCTCTCTTTTGAATTCAGATGTGAAAATGTTTTTTTGCAGACCGTGAACGACGATGTACCATTTTCGGGTAGTATGCAAGACTTCGAATACTTCAAACAGTGGGTTACAGACAAGTGCATTCCGCTGGTTCGGGAAATTACATTTGAGAACGCTGAGGTGAGCAGGCGTGATCATTTCTTTGTCCTTGACTGAAAAGTGAACAGCTTTAGGAGCTCACTGAAGAAGGCTTACCATTTTTGATCCTCTTCCGGCATCCGGACGATCACGCAATTGTTGAGACATACACGCAAGAAGTGGCTCGGCAGCTAGCTGATCAGAAAAGTAAACGTCTGCATGTCTCGTTCATTTCTGTCTGAGTAATGAATGAACGTTTTCAGACTCTGTGAACTTCTTGATTGCTGACGGCGTTCGGTTTGCTCACCCTCTGCATCACTTGGGAAAAACGGAGAAGGACTTGCCCGTTTTAGCTATTGATAGTTTTCGGCATATGTATTTATTTGATGATGTCAAGCATCTGACGTGAGTATGAATGGGCTAGAGGTGGGCAAAGGATGGTTGTGAATGACGAAGAGTGGTTGGAAGAGGCTCTGTGTTGGTGGGCCTATCGAGGATGACAAACCTGATGCACCCACGCTGGCCTTATTTTTCAGAACGCCAGGCAAACTGCGTCAGTTCGTACAAGATTTGCATTCTGGCAAACTTCATCGCGAATTCCATCACGGACCAGACCCTACTCCTGAACAGCCAGCAGAACAACCTAGTCCAGTAAGATACCCTTATGGCCAGTTTCGTATTTGTCATTCACTGCATTGTTTCCTAGGATTCTCAGCCTGGCCAACCCGGCCCCCCAGATTCGGCACCACCCGGTCAGGACAGCGCCCACGTGAACCCGCTCTACGATCAGAAAACCTCGCCGCCAGAATCGGTATTCCAAAAGTTGAAGCCCTCTCGAAATCGATACACGCTGGCGAAGGACGAACTATAATTTCAATGCATAGTGAAGATGAAGTTGACTCGAATGAACTCCGCCTTATATTTTGTTGGAGAGATTGTTGAGAGTGTGGGTAAGTGGCAAGGGCGTTATTCGGTTATTATTTGCCGCTTTCTCTGTCGCTGCTGTGTATGATACTAATCTTGGGTAACCATATGTTGTGCAAGGAAAATACTTTGTTCTTTAGGTTTCTTGAAATCGGGTGTGGGGATTGCGTTTTGTAGGGTGTGAACAATGACATCGTGACAGTTGTGGCGCAACGGAAACGTTGTTCTGTGATAATTTATGTTAGGGCTGAACATGTACTGGTACATATGACCGCATGGCGTGCGTGGGTTTTAAACGTAATCGAAGACGAATAGATTCACTGTTGGAGAGTGGGGGCCTAGTCAGGTCGGACTACGCAGATGATGAGATCAAGACTCGAACTGCGACGTGGTCTCCTTCGAACTTGGTTTTGTTAATAAAATCCAGAGGAAGGCTCAAGCCACTAGGAGCAGTCCGACACCTAGTTTGTAATTTATTGACAAACCACACACAAGGCTGGTGTGACTCCAATTCAAGGAAGGAGCGCGGTTCTGAGGGTCCTTGTCCCAAATTGCCTCGACTGCAATTTAGACAGTTACTGCCCGATGCCTGCAAACCCAACCAGTCACTCAGCCTCAAGCGAGATCGGCCTCGTGTCTGGCCCAGACTGCACTAGTGCGAGTATGTGCAGATTAGGTAGCCGCGCCTAACGTTATTACACTCCTGCCCTTAAAAGAAGCGTCCGGTGAAACTGGGGCACCTCCAGATAAGGTGGTACTCAAGACATAATGTCCTGGTCCGTCAGGCAAAGGCGGCAAGGATCGTGGGGAACCAAGAGATCCCTAAACCAAATCCGGCAGGGAGTAAAGTCCATCAAAGGGCTCAGCGAACCACGGCAGGCACGGCTGGTGACTTCCTGGACGTGGTCTGCTACAGAGCTCCCGCGGGAGGCCAATGGATGGAATGCTTAACGTGACACTCAACGTCACCCCCAAATCACAGAGCGATCACTCGCCACCACAACTTGTCGCGTCTTCAGTGACCGCAGGCGACGGAGACTGCAAGAAAGGAGAACAGCCAGAAGCGGACACTGAAAGTCTAGAAAATCATCACCTGCCAGAGGGATGGATAGAATCAGACACCAATTGTCCAGCGGCGGTATGAAGCCAGAAGGGTCAGCAGATCAGACACTAACCATCCAGAACTCAGAGGCTTCCGCAGCCCCTACACGACCTGAAGCCCGAAAGAAAAGTGCACTTGTATTCTTTTTATTTAAATTTAACTTTTTGTGGGTCGAAGCCCTTTTGCCAATAGCCGGCCAGCAGTAAAACCAGCAAGCAAGGCTGCGCGGGGTCCAGCACACACAGCAGAGTCCCTCTGCGCGTCTCTACTAGCTGCACCTCTACGCGAGGGCATCCCGGACCACACACCGACTTCCTCGGACGATGTGAACCCTGTCGGTGTTCGACAGCTGAGACTGTCTCCTCGTTTGGCTTTCATTTCGTCACCCAAGGCCTGGCGTTCAAGGTCAGCGAGGGTTTACGGTTCGCAAACCGACCTCCGTCACCGGGCATTGAACCCGGGACGGGTCCAGCCACTTGCTCTCAAGCAACACGGAGAGACGAATGCTGAACCGTTGCTGCACCACCATGGCCGCTAAGTCAAGTGTACTTGCTTGGCCCGAAGAGTTTAGTCGCGTCGTCTTTGAGGACCTGACAGACGTGGCCTAGGCTGACTTGGGGCGCGGAGAAATTGTGCACTTTTTTGGTCGGTACTCTGTCAGGCTCTTCGTCACATCCCTGGGGACCCAAATCCGTGATGTGCTCAGGCCACCGAGGGAGACCCACGACTTTCGCCCAGACGTACTCACTTACTGACATGGTGTGCAGTGGGTGGTGATGAAATGGTGTTCCGGCAGGCGGCACATTCGATTCCGGATCCACTGTCGAGGTAGGCTTGCCCTGTAATCGAAGAGGACAGGACGTGTACGTTGTTGGAATTACGCGTCGCCCTCTGAAGAACTCTCGTTCGTCCTCTGTGTCGGGCGCGTCTTCCGCCGCAGTCTTTTCCGAACTTTCTGTTGGCTTCACAAAATGCTGGGTACTGTAACCAGCGCACCCAGGCGGCGAGAAATAGTCGAGACCGAAGACTCTAAGCAAAAATCTCCGACTGGAGGTAGGCAAGTCTCGCGACTATACCTGCTCTAGAAACATCAACCGAAGAGGTTGACGTCCCAGCCAGGGGAGCATATCGATTACTCCCGACCGCCAGGCGTGCTGGTCACAGTACGCCAGCATCCGATTGGCTTCGTTGGATCTTGCAAGTTGCGGATCCAGAACCTTTGACCACATCGCATGGACCAAACCAATGAAAGCTAATCGTAAGTTTCCTAGAAATCCCAGACTTGAAATGATAATTCGGCTTTCGAGCCTAATTTGCACCTTTCAGTGACAAAGGACGAGCAATCTTGTCATACTGTAATTTCTGACGGACTGGTTAAGGTCGTGCTCTGTCGTGCTTCGGCATCGATACTTGCCATGCGGATCCGCAAGTTATCCACATACTCCGTGCCTGCACATACTTCTTCAGCAGGTACGAGGCTGCACGCAACGTATCCAGCGTGTCCATGCAACATAAGGTATTGAGACTGAGTAATCGGGATTCTTGATACAGGTACAGTGAGAGGTCATGTAAGAAGCAGCAGACTGCTAACGGACATCGATGGCCCTAATTTGTCATGTCGAATGATTAGCAATAGGCCTTTTATCGTTAGTGCTTCTTGTTTTATAGAGTGCACCGACCACGCATAGCTATGCTTATGGCGAGCACAGCCAGGAGTGTGTGCCCAGTGTACACTGCACGCACGCTCACTGCCATTTCGCTTGTGAGCTTAGTCGAGATCAGTCGGTCGATTGGAATCGAATCATTTCTTTGCTGCGAGATGGGCACCTCGAGTGAAGAACGCGATGCTTGGATGAAGGACGTGCGTATCGAGCCGGCGGGCGGGTTGGCGTTGAGCGACGAGAACCAGGCGAGAGTCGTGATCGTCAACGACAGCAGCCGCGACTTGGCCTTCAAGCTGCGGACGACGCGCATCCTGGACGTGAAGCCCGAACTCGGTGTGGGCATCGTGCGAGCCAACGGAGGCAAGGCTGATTTCGGAGTTGACTTCAAGGCCATACCCGGGGCTCGACCATTCCACGAACAAGACCGCATCACTGTCCTCATGCAAGAGTGTCCGACCGAGGTCAAAGTAAGTCGCTGTCCAATTTCGACCGATCTACACTGTGTAACGTTATGTGCTCCTTTTCAGTCAGCGGCTCAGTATTGGAAGGAGCATCAACCGAGCCAGGCTCAGCGTTTCGTGATCCCGTTGAAGGCCCTCAAGTCGAAGAAATCGGTTCCGAGCGAAACGAAAACGGACGAAGACGAAGAAAGCGAGGAAAGCGAAGAAAGCGAAGAAGAGGAAGACGAAGACGAAAGCGAAAGTGAAACTGAAAGCGAGGACGAGTGAAGAGGTGATCGTGGTGATGCGATGATGACTCTGATGTGTTTGCTTGGCGTATGCCTGACTACTTGGTATATGTGGATACCCACTTACTCCGGCCTAAGCTCATGTTCATGTTCATACCACATCACCAAGCACAGGTATGCTCACCCAAGGGTGAAGGACAATCCTCCTATGTCGACACATTATACGCGGAATGATTCGCCGGGCCGCGAGTCGAACACTCGCCGATAACTGCGCACTTAACATGAGAGGCAAAAGCCTAACCCACCCAGGCCACGAGCCTGTCACATCCCCTGTAGTTACACAGCTGCCATGGCATTTGTCGTGACTCTCGCCGCAGCTTCACTGAACTTCCTTGGTCCATCCTGGGATGCGCTAGGATGTTAGAAGAAGGTCTACGTTTAGACTCACAGTTCAAGGAGCGGCCATCAGCGAGGTTCTGAGGGTCCCCAAATTTTTTAGAATGCAATTGATACAGTTACCGCTCGATGCTTGCAAACCAAACCAGTCACTCAGCCTCGAGCGAGATCGGCCTCGTGTCTGGCCCAGACTGCACTAGTGCGAGTATGTGCAGATCAGGTAGCCGCGCCTAACGTTATTACACTCCTGCCCTTAAAAGAAGCGTCCAGTGAAACTGGGGCACCTCCAGATAAGGTGGTACTGAAGACATAATGTCCTGGTCCATCAGGCAAAGGCGGCAAGGATCGTGGGGAGCCAAGAGATCCCTAAACCAAATCCGGCAGGGAGTAAAGTCCATCAAAGGGCTCAGCGAACCACGGCAGGCACGGCTGGTGACTTCCTGGACGTGGTCTGCTGGACGTGGT